>LBNU01014304.1:64607-87864 GCA_014162995.1 Artemisia annua | reverse complement strand
GAGCATTTAATTATCTTTCTATAGATATGCATTGTGATATACTTTCGACAAAAAAAAATTTTTTTTGTTTTTTTCACGTTTTTTTTCGTGGCCAAAAAAATCACATATGATATATCATATATGATATGCAATATCATATATGATATATCATATATGATATGTAATATCATATATGATATATCACATATGATATTTTTCGGCCACGAAAAAAACGTGAAAAAAACGAAAAAAATTTTTTTGTCGAAAGTATATCACAATGCATATCTATAGAAAGATAATTAAATGCTCATCGCGATGGTAAAATTATTTTCGCTTAACGATTAACGGTTTAAGAGATAATTAAATTATAAAAAATGGGTGAAATATTAAATGCTTTTAATCTCAACCATTGATTTCTTTTTAGATGGATGGTGGGGATGAGTTCCTTGGTATGTGAGGAATGTTTGGTTTTTTAAATAACTCAACTCAAAGTTGTTAGTATATGTTTATTGACTTATTCTTTGTGTTCTATTTAAACAAAGAGTATTAGTTCAAAAAAAATAATAATAAAAAAAAAATAAACAAAGAGTAATGAACCGTATAAATAATTCATACGTGTCAGCGGGTGATTGGCTAAATCAGAGAGAGAAACTGTCATAAAATACACCAATCACCAACACGTCAACGTGCGATTTTTTTTTTTTTTTGTAAATTCTTTATGTGGTATTAGCATTGCTCTTAAAGAAAAACTGAGTATCTATGCTCATTAAAATTTTGTCTCACATATTAGAAGCAGATTTGAAGTTACAACTATTTAATTGAAAATTTTCTCACGCAATATGATTTTTCATATAAAATACAAACCATTATTTTTTCTTTTTCCTTATGCTAGCATTATCGGCCAAAATCAATCAACATGCCAAAAATTATATAAATCTATTGTCTTTAAAAGTTGAGTTGCATGCATTTAATGTGTGAATGTTAATGGCTTAATATATAAGTGGAGCAATGTTTGTTCTAATAAAAATGTTGGGGGATTTGGGGTTTGTTCCCTAAAAGCGTTGAATCTTGGTCTTTTGGGCAAATGGAGATGGCGTTTTGTCAACGACCAAGAAGCTTTACGGGGAAAGGTAATATCGGCTCTTTATGATAATGATGGTGGATTCCAGAATATAACAGGTGCAGCCCTAAAGAAAGGTATATAGGATGGCATTGTCAGCTCTTCTATAGCTATTAATGACATGGGATTGGCCTTTAGTGATTCTTTCATAAAGAAGGTTTTCAATGTTGACTCAACCTTGTTTTGGGAGGATTCTTGGGTAGCCCTTAGTCTTTATCTAAAGCTTTGTTTCTTGCAATTATATGCTTTGGAAACTAATAAAGAAGTTTGGGTTAAAGATAGATGGGTGATGTCTATAGCGGAAGTGGTATGAGCTCCTGGAATTGGAAATCTCAGCCAAGAGGTTATGCTCTTGACGAATTAAACTCCATATACACACTTCTAAATGGTGTCCAAATAACTGTTGGTTCTCCTGATAGATGGTTTTGGAATTATGACTCTAAAGGTATGTTATCGATTAAGCGATTAGCATCCCTAATTAACAATTATATTATTTATGATGATTCTTCTATTCCCCACCTGGATTCCATGTGTTCCAATTAAAGTAAATCTTTGCTTTTGGAGAGTTGCTTTTGACAGAGTTCCTACATTTCCTAATTTGTCTAGGAGAGATATCGCGCTTGCTTCTACACTATGTCCGATATGCAAAATGGAAGAAGAAATTGTTTCTCATCGATACATAACCTATCAATTCTCAAATACAATGTGGAAGAAATTAGGGAGCTGGTGGAACATATCATTTCCTCAAGTGTTCGACCTCAACACGATCGCACGTAACTTGGTCATATCAGGAGGTGGAAACGGTAGTATCGCGAAAGCCTTCCATGGCAGTTGTTTCATTCTTGTTTGAATAATTTGGAAATGGAGAAACCATTATGTTTATGCCTCGGTGGATCGACAACCAAAGGTTCTTGTTGAGGATCTTTTTTCACAACTTCAACGGTATTTGTTACTTTTGATTGCAAACCATTCTTCAATGGCATCTAATGACTGGTCAGCTTGGATTTCAGACCCGTCAAGTTGCATATCTTGAACGACTTTTATTTAGGCGCATGTTTTGGGTTTGTTTAATTTGATTGTTGTATTGTATGGGAACTTAAAAATGAGTTAATTTTTCTAGCCCCTGCTTAGGTCCTCTAATATAATCTTTGTTGTTTCAAAATGAAAAATGGCTTAATGTATAAGCTTAAAGCTAAAGTTGAGTTTTTATTTATTTGACTCAAATAGTAAACTTTTCCTAAATCAATTAAGAGTTTATGAATAACCACATTTGGCCTGTTCATTTAACCGTTTAATCAAAATGGTTGCATGCAATGTTTGAACATTTTCTCTTGAAAAACATGACTCGTGCATAGCACGGGTATGAATGCCTGGTAACATAAAAATTTGAGTAAATTACATAGATGGTCCATGTGGTTTTCTCAAAGTTTCACCCACAGTCCCTAAAAGTATAAAGTTGCTTGGATAGTCCCTATCTTTGAAAAGAATAACACTAATGGTCCACTTTTTAACTGGCGTCAAGTGACTTCCGTTATAGTTTACATGTTAGCCCCTTTTGGTTAAAGACCGTTGCATCGTCGATCCTTTATAATAACAGTCATTTATAATTTAAAGTTTTTCGACTTTAGGTACGTTTTCTTACGTTTTTATCCGTTTTCGTCCGTTTTTATACGTTTTCTCCCGTTTTTCTTACGTTTTCATATGTTTTAATCTGTTTTCTTACTTTTTCATCCATTTTACTGACGTTAACATACGTTTTTGTCCGTTTTTATACGTTTTAATCCGCTTTCGACCGTTTTCTTATGTTTTTATACGTTTTGGTCCGTTTTTATACGTTTTCGTCCGTTTTTCTTACATTTTCATCCATTTTTGTACGTTTTCGCCCGTTTTTCATATGTTTTCGTCTGTTTTCTTACGTTTTCATCCGTTTTTATACGTTTGCATACGTTTTTATCCATTTTTGCCCGTTCTCTTACATTTTATACGTTTTGGCCCATTTTTATACGTCTTCATTCATTTTTCTTACGTTTTTGACGTATAAACATGGGCCAAAATGTACAAAAATGGATAAACACGTATGAAAACGTATAAAAACGAACAAAAACGTAATAAAAGCGGACGAAAACCTATAAAATGGACAAAAACATATTTAAACGGACGAAAACGAATAAAAATGTAAATTAAGTTGATGAAAACGTATAAAATGTAAAAAAAAAGATGAAACTTAAGAAAAACGGGCGAAAACATATAAAAATAGATGAAAACATATGAAAAAAGGACGAAAACGTATAAAAACATACCAAAACGTGTAAAAATGGAAGAAAACGGGCGAAAACGGATTAAAACATATGCAAACGTATAAAAACGGAAGAAATTGTATGAAAACGTAAGTAAAATCGACAAAAACGTATAAAAATAGTTGAAAACGTAAGAAAATAGATGAAAACATATGAAAACGTAAGAAAAACGAGCGAAAACATATAAAAACGGACGAAAATGTACGAAAAAAAGGACGAAAACGAATAAAAACGGACGAAAACGGATAAAATGTAAGAAAACGTACCTAAAGTCGAAAAACTTTAAATTATAAACGACCGTTATTATAAAGGATCAACGATGCAACGGTCTTTAACCAAAAGGGGCTAACGTGTAAATTATAACGGGCGTCACTTAATGCCTGTTAAAAAGTGGACCATTAGTGTTATTTTTTTCAAAGATAGGGACTATCCATGCAACTTTAAACTTTTAAGGACCGTGAGTGAAACTTTGGGCAAACCACAGGGACCATCTATGTAATTAAAGCATTCACTATCATAAATTCCTCACATACTATGACTATTTGAGACAAATTCCCACCCTCCATCTTAATATATACTACTCTATAAAACATTTAGGTCTTTCCCTATATAAAAAAGGTTTAAAAATTTAGCCTACACGCTCATGTTCTTTAAAATAAAATTAATTTTTGTAATTAATAATATAAATGATTGTAACCGAAAACATTTAAAATACAATTAAGTAAATAACCATTATTAACTTTCGGTTGCACAATTTTAAATTCACATTAAATTACGGAGTATAAGTTATTTGTTTAAGTATAAAAAGAACCATGAGAGATGATAGATTCATTTTAGAAAGTGATTGTGTATAATTTGTTAACGAGGTGAAAAAAGAGATGTTGGTTTGAGTTGGTGAAGTCAATCAAGATGTTTTTGCAATACTAAGAATTGACATTTTTTTGTCTTCACACTATCACCAACTACGACGTGTCATCAATATTAACATGTACCAAAACACCGCCATTGTTGCTTTCTCCCTTTTTGATTTCGATGCATTGCGCATGTACTACTATAATATATAAAGATGATTGTGATGCTTCAATTGTATGTTATTGTAGGTTATTTGGTTACACGGGTACCCGTTGCCGCAACACACGAGTACTCGGCTAGTTTGATATAATGGTTAGGAGTAACTGATAATTATTAAGTAAAAAATACAATTAATCGTCAAGGGTGCATCCATAATTTAACACACACACACACAAAGTATCTATCCTTATATCTACCAGCCTGACTCGTCATAATTGTCCGAGATGATGAATAACGTGATGATAGCACATATGATGATATGAGATGATTTAAATTAACGATGAATTAAGCAACAAAATTAAGCTTTGGATTTAGTTACGAATGCTATGTGAGATGGAGAGAAAACAAGGGAGAAGGAAACACACACTTTGTTTGTGTGAAAAAAGTAGAGTTTAAAAAGCGAGTTTTAATATTAGATTTATATATTGACTAAAATGTCCTTGTAGCGTAAATAATGTTTTTTATCCTAGATTCCTAGCCGCTAAATCAAATGAAGATGGACAATGAGGATTAATCCTTTTTTATGTTAGCATAATTTAATATGTAAATGATCTTAATTAATAATCTAAACCTTCACTTTGTATTCATGTTACCAAACACCCCTTAATTATCCCAAATACGTAAACCTTTACCGACACAATTACACCAACATCGAAATACAGTGTTCACAGCCTAATTAAAGATGTGAGTATGTGACTCATTACATTTTATTTCTTATATTACATCACCAGTATTGTTCACTACCAAAATTTGTTTTTCTCATAAACCTTCAAACAATAAACAAGAGGTCACGTCAAGTTTGATGTATGCTTAAATATTAGCCACTTCCACATGTATTATTGAAATCCATTTGATCCATTTTAAATATCTAATTATTGGATTATTTGGATATTGGTAACGTATGTATCGAAACTGGTCCACTCATTTAGGAAATGTTTGATTCCATAAGATATACTTGAGATAACTTTTTATGTATAAATTTACATTCTTGAAGTTTATTTGAAGACATATCATAAAATGCTGCAAAAACAAATATAGATCACTTTTATATTTTGTGCCAATATGGTAGATGTGACACTCTATATGCTTTAATAGACAATGAAATATGTGCTCGGATCTTGAGCTATTAAAAGTAGCATCTTATATTCTTATTCATAAAATCACGGTACCAATTGTCAAAATTAAGCATCTTTAATAATTGACTAATACACTTTTCTAATAGTACTAGTCTTTGACAGTTGCATTTCTTTAACTTTGAAATATTAAGTTCACTTTAAACATTTGAAGTGATTTCATTCTAACTCGCAAGGCTTCTGCTAAACACGATTGGTGTTGTTTTGGATGATATCGCTAATAAAATTAGTATCCATTTTCTATTACAAGTGAAAATGTTTCTTTAACGTTCTAGCCACTCGGAATCAAAGGAGTTCACAACGGAATTTATGCGACAACTTGTGATCAAAACGTACGAGTGTGAACGGTTGTAAGAAAGCATGTCGTGCTTATGTATTAAACAAGTTGATCCAACTCGACTCATCGTGAGATCTACTCATACCCAATTATTAACTAAGCCTACAACAGTACAACTAGTAGTTATTTTATATGGTTGTATAATAATAGAGTCGTAAATACTTTGTAAACTAAAGTACTAAACTATAAAAAATGTATTATTTCGACCATTAGTCAACTTATTAGTTTCGTTAAATAACTTAAATTGTCAACAACTACACAGTACTACAATTGTTTAGTTATTTATTGGTCTAATTATTAGGGCCTTAGCACATGTCAACCACATCTTAACAATATACGGAGTAATTATCATTAAACAAATCTAGACGTAAAACCAACACGATAATTGATATATTTGACGTAAGCATATATACGTTTGTTCATGGATGTCAATGAGCCGGTCAAAAAGGAGTCAAGCCTCATTTTGACAAGAAGAAAAGTAGATTGACTTAATCTTCAACCATTTGAGGGAGAAAATATGTAGTGTTTTTTACACTCCTTGTAATAGTTGTGGTAATAACTTATCTTCTAGATTTATCGTATCGAATTTTAATCGAAAGTTACACTTTTCAAGTTTTATGGACATGTCATGCTAATTAACTAACTCTTAAGAAATCTAACAATTTAGGCTAAGCTCAAAATATGTTTTTCTTAACCTTTACATATGACTATTGACACTGAAATGGATAATTTTACTCGGTTTAGATATGTGTGTTGATAGACTCAATTCCTGTAAATTAGTAAGACAAAACAATATTTTAAAACCCAAGTCTACCTGGCCGGTTGAACCGAGAACCGGTTAGAAGACCGGGCCGAATGTGGCATGGTTTTTGTTTGTTTGAGAACCGGATTGAACCGGTGGTTTTTTATTGACCTGTGTCGACCTGATTTAATAAACCCGGCCGAATCATGACTTTTGTCATTTTTTTCTTTGCTATAAACAATCCTTTTCTTTTCACTAAAACTAACAAAACCCTTTTGTCATTTCATTTTCGCAACACTCAAAAATTGTGTAAGATTAAGTTCTATATTTGTTTAAAGTTTAATTGAAAATTTAAAGTGGTGTGAGTGATCTAATTGCGTTTTGGTAAAACGACAAATTTAGAGTTATAAACTAATATTGATATTATATTTGCTTGATTTATAAAGTTAATTCATAGAGTAAAGTCCAAAATACATCCATGTGGCTTGCCAATTGTAACACCATACATCCCTGGTTGATAAGTTGACATATTTATATCCTTTCGTTAGTAAAATCAGCCACCATACATTCCTCCGTTAGTAAAGTCAACCACCATACATCCCTGAGGATTAACTATGCAAATTATTTATTCGTTATCTTCTAACGTAGATCTAACGCGAGAGAAAATATATGTATCGCTAGTCCACAGAGATGCATAATACCTAACAGTTATTATTATTATTTTTTATTTTATTTAATTATTTTTTTTTATTTATTTACTTATTTTATATATTTTTTATTTTTATATTTTTAGCTATATATTTTATTTTTATATATTTATATTTATAGTTATATATATTTATTTATTTTTATCTTTTTACTTTTTATATCTTTAAAATACATAGATTTTTGGACTAACAAATTAATTGTGCTTAATCACCAATTCAATAAGTTAGTATTCTAAACCCATGTAATTACATTTCAACTATGTTATAACTCTTTGAACTCATATTGTTTAATAAATTTGTTATATTATCATTTTAAATATGAATTGCTAGACGTATAAGACATTATTACTTTCAAGTAGGATCTTCGATCTCGATCCAATCCGATCTTACAATTCCGATATTTCAAAGATAGAAAATGATGTATAGTAAGATCTCAATCTTAATAGCATTGCTTCAAACAACAGAAAACTCAAATCCAAATCCCTCTTCACCCATCTTCATATTCTTTAACCTCATTTTTCAATTGAGTATCAACCCCTAAAAATGATGTGGTTGATCCTTGATAGAATGATGTTGAATAATATGAAGATGAGGGATAGGTGTTTGGATTTGGGTGTTCTATTGTTTGAAGAAAAATAAAGATAAATGGTTGTTTGCATTGGATTTTTTTTTTAGAGAAAATAATAATATTATTATTAATAGAAATAAAACAAAAAATTATATGATAAAAATAAAAATATTGTTAACAATATTTATAAAAATATAAAATATAAAAAATAAATATAAAATAAATAAATAAATAAAAATAAAATAATAATAACAATAATAATAACAAAAATAAACTTTAGACATTATACATCCTTGAGGACTAACGATGCAAATATTTCTCTCATGATAGATCTTCGTTAGAAGACAACGGATAAATAATTTGCACTGTTAGTCCTCAGGGATGAATAGTGGCTGACTTTACTAATAGAGAGATGTATTGTAGCTGACTTTACTGAGGGATGTAAGCGTGCCAACCTATTGGCCAGAGATGTATGGTTTTACAATTGGCAAACCACAATGATGTATTTTGGACTTTACTCTAATTAATAACTGAAACTATAAATTTGTTGTAAACTAGAATTTTAAATTTATTGTTTTGCATTTTTTTTTTAGTATTTCTTATATGAAAATAAAAGATTAAAACCCAATAGAGTCATCTTATTTTTATCAGTTCAGTTATGAAAGGTATATATATGTATGTAACCAGTTCGACCCGGTAACTCGGTCGGATCAATTAACCGTGTTCTAAAACATTGGGACAAAAGATAAAAAAACCATCATCACAAAGAAGCAAAAAAAGAAAAACAAAAGTGTATTGTATATTGTATGCAAAAGTATATACGAACTTGGATTTCAAGAAGATCCAAATATTGTGTATAAAATTAGATTGATGTTGCGTGTCAAAAGTAACTAGAACACAAGAGTTTTACGAAATTTACCTGATAAAATCATAAAAAAGTAAGATAGCACACACATAATTAAATAATCTTTAATTCTGTATAATTAATTGTTAGTCAAGGAGAGGTTATAATGAAAAGAGTTGGACATTGATAAGTTTGAAGGCTCGGTGGAGCTTAAGTCTGATTTTTAGTTTCGAGCTTTTAAGGTCTAGTGAAAGATGAAGCATGACTGAGTTTTAGCTTAGCTTCATTTTTTCTGTTTCTCTCGACTTGACTCAATTCAGTTATGTGTATGAAACCACATTATTACTTATGGCTGCTTTATAAGATAATCGAAAAGGTTTTAAGATATGAGTGTCCATCATCATGTATTGAGCCCAATCACCTGCATTTTGGTAATTTCGTTCTAAATCTTAATCTAAAGACGAACTTCAAGACAACATTTGGTCGTGAGAGAACTAATCTTGTTCGACACTGACAAAAAGACTAGACTTACCATTTGGTCGAGGCGACATTTTCTTGGTTTTTCTTTCAACATAATCTAGACACTGTCTAGTTTGATTCAAAATTTTGACCTTCTTGTTGTCTGCTTGACATTTATTTTTGATCTAGGAAGTTTCCGAATAAATATTTGCATGTCACAGTCAGTTGATGATAATAATCAAACAATTTAATAGACTATACATCAAAACAAATGCTGCATTTTCTTGAAGCGCATAAGCGTTCGTTTCTTCCCAAAATATCATACAACAAGACTTTGCATATGACTACATGAATCACCATTTCCAGAATACATTTGAGCCACACTTGAATTTGTCCTTTCCTTTGCACTCCAACTCAATATCATCTGATATGAATGGCACTTTCTGAAATGAATAAAAAGAGCAATCATATTAAGATCAGCTACAAAGAAGTTGTGGTATAACTGTATATATAAATTGTGGGTAACTAGTGTTTTTAATCCATATAAACATTTCCGATTTAATTCCGAACCATATACCTAAAAGTAAATGCCAGTCTATCTGTCATACTTTGTATTTATCTCCAACGGGTCAAACACGTAAATTTGAGAATACTTAATAAAAAAGTCAAACCGGTTAAATTGGACAAATGGGTCGAAGTCGCCCAAAGCAGATTATTGAAAGCCTTCAAAACCCTCCTAAATCATTTTTTTTAAAGATTACTAGATTAATGTTTTAGTATCTCGGTTTTTCGTAACCAGCTAATCTAAACTACTATAACATTCACTTCCTATTTATAAGAAAAAAATGTTAGTTGGCACCCTTGATCTGTTCTATTTTGACCCATATAACACCTAACCCTTTATTACTAGTATAGGTGCATCTGAAATGTGTGGTTGTGGTTTTTATTACCTATCCTAACTCGTACTATAAAGATATACGTAAAGCTTAGTGATTAAGAATACAAACCTTTTGCTTAGCAAGATCTTGGCAACCTGTGAAGTTGTATGGGAAGGTGCATGTTCCAAACTGAACTGTGTATGCTCTTGCAAAGTTTGCTCCACTTGTGGCCAATCTCTTTTGGTCATTTAGTTCCTACACATTTCAACATAATATCCACATAAATCACTATAACTTTGCTCAATTAACGTTAATAAAATCTTAAAAATGATGTGTTTACACCTTTTATATTTAAAAAAATTGACATAAGTTTTTGATCATGCATGAAAACATCATTAGGTAATAAGTACAACAACATATAGTTATGCTCATGCATAAAAATATCGAACTAACCTTGTTAGCTTTGGATTTCTCAAGATACTCATCAATGACACCAGCATTAGCTGATGAGGTGGCAGTTGCAAAAAGAGCGGCTCCTAGGCAAAGTAGAGCCGCTCTTCTGCCTTGTTGTGATTGATCCTTGGTCTCAGAAGACTGTGAGACAATCTTCTGTGACCGGATCACCAAAGGCTTAAACCCAACTGTCGCAGGCTTTGGTGAGTTGATGTCTTGTGACACAACGGCACCAGAGACTGCGTAGTTAAAAGCTAACACGTTAGCGTTCATTGTTGCCATTTTTTTATTAGAAGTTTTTTTTTGTGTGATTTTGATGTGTTATAGACACAATGGTATAATTATAAGGCAAATGTACTAGTTATTTGTTGAAGTTGTGTCATGTGGGTGGTAATTGATATGAAAAATGTTGTGGTTGGAGTGTGGATAAGATTAGATTGCCTCATTCTTATTGGAGTATTGATAGGATCAGATATTGCCTCATTTCTATTGTGGCTTGTGGTTTAGTTCTTTAGGACCCTACTTGACACATCATATGTGTATGTGTGGAACACGCCCAAAAGACAAATGCTACTATGCTAGTATTGTTACAAAATGTAATGGCTTATTTGGCAAACATTAATTATTAAATTGCTATCAAAAGCTCCTAACAAATATTATAATTCAGGAAGAAATGAATTGGGCATTTTGACAGGCTAAATATAAATTGTTGGTTTTCTTGTGATGTATATAAAGACATAAGCATGACATTAAGCAAAGGTTTGGATTCATATGGTATTTGAGATTTTTCTATATTTTTTAACGACAATTGATTATCGCACAATATATACACTACAAATTTATGTGACATGTCATAAGCATGACTTGAACCCGCAACCATTTGAATGACTGACCTCTCATAAAATATGAGTTGCTATTGGGATACAAGCCCGTTAGTATGATACTTGAGACTTGGTTTAATAATCAGCAACCATTGAACAAAGTCACTTACTTATTTGATCCGTGATTTGTAAAGTTTGGGTTGTAATTAAATGAGTTGAGCAATATTGACTAGCGGATTAAAAAAGTCAAAAAGAGTATTGAAGAATATACAGACTATTCGACTGACTGATTATATATAGTTTGGGTGCTCAACCCACTTCTTATTATTTGATTACAGTAATACATATTATCCATGCTCACTTTCGTTTGTATGCTGTGTATATATGTGTCAAAGCCTCTGTATTCTTGGTCTGCTTTGTCCCTTTTTCTATTAAGAAGCTATCTAACACCGGATATACGTCTAATCCAACATTCCTATCGGTCATCTATTCCGTTTTTATCATAGTTAAAGACAACGGAACAAATAAGCTGCCGAGTCATAGTAATAACTTTGCACTCCCTAAAACACTGGACGTATAACCATTAGCACTTGAACGATGGTGTCGTAAGGTTGATCACCATCAGTACTCCACCATCATTGATGCTTGTGGCGGAATTTCAACAGCTAGATGTCTAATTCACCGTTGCTCATTTATAGGGATAAAAATGAGAAATGTTGAAACTATTCTCTTACAAATGAGTCAAAATTTAAAGAGAGCAGTAGAAATTTTTTCACGTGCTTCTGACTTGATACATATTTACATTACATATACATGACTAGGTCATGAATGTATTGTAAGATTGAGATGCGAGTGGCAAGAAGCTTGAACCGAAACAACGGCAATATACCAATCAGTTTTCAAATCAGCTAAAACCACTAAAGATGTATCATTAAGCCAACACATCACTTTACTGACACCCTTACAACATATGCAGTATGGTGAAGACACCTTACAATATATGCAGTAAACGTAATGGTAAGATGCCGTGAAATTTATAATGATGGTAACAGAGTATCAACTGGATCACAAACAACGATGTTCCTTGAACATCTTAAAACTATGTATTAAGCACCTAATAAACAAAGCATCAAAAGTAAGCCGCAGAGCAAAACAAACAACAATAGCAATTAGAAAACCATCTACTTTGTCAGTCGAGCATTAATTGAAATAAGCGTATACAAGTCCATGATATGTCATACAGCTTTACCGCTATCAGTTCATGAACAAAATGTGAATCTAATTTAACATCGTCACCATCAAACATAAAAAGCTTGAAAATATATCAAAAGCATACACAAGCTACATAGCCAACATGTGCCCGAGCATAAAATAAGATACAGCTTTCTCATCATCATAACCAAGTCCCCTGGCGACGTATCTTCAGGTATCACGAAACCCCATCTCTCGTGGGCTAAACAGCTCTTTTCAACTACAAACAGATCCATGTGTCTAGGCTTCTTCTCTATAATCTGGATTCTCTTTTAAGATGACAAACCCTTCCAAAATAGGGGAGAGAGGAATATACCTGTGCATACAAAGACAGCCAAAAAATATATTAGAAAAAAGCGCCATTGCATAATTACAAGAAAAAAACATATATAAGAGATGTAGTACTTCTCTGTTGCAAGTTCAGCCCTATCCCCAGCAGCCAGGAGGACGGGGGTAGAATGAGTCTGGAACCCAGTGATGGTCTTGGGACGACCAGCCTGACCCACAACATCAACAGCTTGACCTACCCGAACTGGTACCGCCAAAGGTTTCAAATTTTCATCCACGGTCAGCAACATTCTTGGCTGTTCAGCATATCACAAAGATTAGTGAACTCCCGATTCACGAAACATGACTTGAAGTATAATAATTATCGAAACATTACTTGAAGATATAATAATTAACGGCACAAACCTGCATAGCCAAAACTACAAAGTATAGGACATAGTGATATTTTCCTAAAATAATAGCTTTCATGTCAAGACATGAATGCAGCAATACCACAAGTCCAGCAAGGGCCGTCCTGCAAAAAAAGATCAAACTTTAATATATGATAATGTTCTCCGTATTTACAAAAATGAAAAGCAATAGGTCTACTTACGGAGATAGCAAGAATCGTTCTGAGTGGTAGGGATTAAGGGTCATCAAACCCTTTCCCATATGTACAAACCCTTGAGCAATACGCACCTGTAACAATAGTAATAAAAAATGTTAAATAATGTCTTTGCTGCTCTGCAAGTAAAAGAGTGAAAGTCTTAGCATAGAGGGCCTTACACAAAAGAGGAGACTGGCTTCTTTGTAATAATAACTAGAAAGATTTCGGAGCATCCCAGCAATTCTAGCATTATTGGTTCCTGCTCCTATCAACCCTAAAGAGATGACTGCCGCCTGTACAGCACCTCAAGAAAGTCACGAGATTGCCCATAAAAATATCTTATACTCCATATTTGATTAATAAATAAAATTAACACCCTACCATAGCGACTTCTGAATCAGCATCATGGCTGAGTCGACTCAATGTATCCATAACGTGAACCTAATCAGAGCAAACAGTATTAATTAGGATTTACATTCACATACACAAATAACTTTAATAAGCATATATTGATCAATTTTATCACCTTCGGGTTTGAAATGCAGAGAAGACCAAGAGCCAAGGGAACTGCCTTTCTGATATTCTGCTCACCATACTGTAGAAGATGCTCTAACGAACGAATTGCCATGTCAAGACCTAGCTCCTCAGCCATCGCTACCATGGCTATACCCAGCACAGCTGGACCTTGAAAAGTTTCACCTTTCTCAAGGTGTTGGGCACATTGACCAAGAAAGTGTTGAACCTATAGAATATAAGGAGACCATCAGAAACATTGCAAAAGTTATACTTTATATTAGATGAAGGAACATGGTCGTGCTGGTTGGTTTGGTAACCGGTCAAAACGAGTAAGGGTTGAAATGGTTGGTTATAGTTTAAGCCAAACAGGATCGGTAAGTTTAGGTGGAACCGCCCCCTTAGTCATTTTATATGAACCCCTTTGATCTGGTCCCCTTGCTGCATTTTGATTTGACCCATTTGAGAACTAAGATTAACCCATTCATAGGTAAATGGGTCAAAACTGCCACTTCTACATTGTGATTACATTACCTTTAAAACGTTTCCTGTTCCGGCATAGGCGCAAGATAACAGGGTCATATCACAATACTTTCTGATCTTTTCATTGAAAGTCTTGGAGACCTCAGCAGTAGCCTCTACGCTATCCTGTTATTCAGCAACAAATTTCAAACAAGTTGCTAATATATTTACAACAAATAATCAAAAACTAATTTACTCTACTGATTGCATACAAAATTGGTTTGAAAGCTAAAAGAATTAGAAACCATGTGCATTTCCCTTTACCTGCTTCCCAAGGTACAGAAGACCCAAACCAAGAGGCAGTAGTCTGGTGAGTGGCTCCCCCAAGTCTGACTCGCTTCGGTCCATGAGTGCAAAAATTATTGCCTGTGCAACCTCCTCGTTACAAGAACCAACATATACCAAACCTAGTGAAATTGCTGTGAATGCAATAACATCTAGTGGTGCTTTCGGGTCTCCAAGAATGGGAGTCAGTTTGTCCCGGATCTGAAAAATGATATCAAATATTAGGGCCAGGGAAAAAGAACACCAGTAATAATCAAAGATAAAGAAAAACTCTTATCAAACCTGTTCATTTTGAGTGCCTGCATATGCAAGACCAAGACCATTTATGGCACCAATTTTAACAGAGGAATCTTCTTTATCCAGATAATCAGCAAGGAGTGCCAGTGCCTGAAAACAACAGAAAATTATATATTAATAAAATGTCATAACAAATCTGATCTAAATAATATAATACTAGGGGAACTCACAGGATCACAATCATTCTTGATACCGCAGTTTACAATACCAACTCCTAACAAAGCACCAGCTATGACATGATTATCATTGCTATGGAAGTACTTGTCAAGTTGGGCAAGACCAGTGTCGACATCCCAGATATCAATCAATCCCTATGATAGTAAAAACATAAATTATAATTCATTTACAGATAATGTCTAAAGATACAGCATATGTTAAATGTAAGAGTATGTAACAGCTTTTACATACCAAACTTGCAGCAGCACTAGCTTTCCCATGCTCTTTGTTTTTGAAAAGCCAGTTTCCTGAAGAACCTCCACTCGAAGCCTCTGAAGTGACTGTCATTAATTTATCCTGAAGACGAAGGATAAACAAACTATTACAAACAACAGACGAAATAAGTTTGAACAGCTGTACCTAGACAAACAATCTACCTGTCCAAAACCAGCATTCACAAACGCATTTACAAATGTAGCTGCCAGGTTTTGCCTAGCTGAATCAACACTTGCTCCAGCACTTGCTCGACCATCAAGCAAATGTGCCTAAAAATAAAGATTAAGATTGCTATATTATTAACAATGAGAAGTAGAAAAAAGTGTAGACTCTAACTTGCAAAGGTTGTTTTACAAGCATTAGAATATAAAATCTCTTTGAGCAGTCCAAACCTTGTAGATATCTTCAGGCGATTTGGGCTCCATAACTTCGATATCCCTTGCAAGGGTAAGATAGCCTTCGCTTAGTTTAGTATTGTTGATAATCTCTTGTAAGGCCTCCCTGTCATCGTCATCGGCGCAAACCTCTTCATCAAGTTCAAAACTTACACCCTACATAAAATGAGAACTTCACATTACAACTGCTTTGAAGAATGTCATTTGAAGCCTTGCAGATAAAGCAGCATTTCGTTTCACCAGAATGCCACTCGAGTAACAGCTCAATAAACTTAATTGTATCTTTTTAAAACCATCTACTCTTAAATATACTAAGAAACATTTGCTGCAAGGAAATTAAAGCAGCACTCACGGTATAACCGTCCTGAGAAATAAAAAACCAAGAGAAATACAACCAATACCCAGATTGAGGCTTACCTGTCTAGCAAGAATGTAACAAAGCTGCTTCTTCCCCAAAAGATCAGAACAAGAAGTTAAAATGTGCTTCACATGCTGCCAAAACAAGGAAACAGAGTGTCATCATCTCATAAGAAAGTTATTTCAGTTCACACTAAGTTGACAGCAAAAGATATGGTAATTCCTATCCTACAGAAATTTAAAATAACTAATTTTTTGTTTGCACCCAAATTTAGTCACTTGGTCCTTTTTTGTAAACCTATAAACAGAAGAGAACGATAACCCAAGTGTAGTTTCTAATACATTCTACATAATAGCAGGGCAATTAAAAGAAAATAAAAGTGAACATAAAAAGCAAACCTGCATGTTGTCAAGATAGAGTGCAATCTGAAGTGCATGTGGATAGTCTTCAAATTTCGTGTAAATTTGGTAGGCGATGTCCAAAACTGCCAGGTCATCTGGTCCAGGGAGGTATCTACAGAATTTTCAGAAAAGATAAAACACTCATTCTTGGTACATAAGCATGTAATAAATAAGTACGGCGTGAAAGCATGGCCAGACTCTATATAGTAGTGCAAAGAAGACAAAATATACAGTCTGTAGTTTACCTTGCAGAACTTTTTAGGTACAAGCAGGTTCTTTTAGAATTTGTCTTGTCGACATGCTTCCCTAGTAAATCAAGATCTTCAACCTGCATAAAATTATAGTTAACATCCATTTTCAAAATAACAATTAATAACAAGTATGTCAAAAGCTGTGTAGTAGAATACCTCCATCAAGAGATCTACAGCCTCAGGTTCAGCATTATGCTGCAATGCAGAACACGTAATACAAACAAATACAGTTCAGATACAATGCCACATTGAAGAAAAATAGTTAAAAAAATGACAAACTTATATATAAACTATAAATGTTTAGCAAAAAATTAGATAAGGCATACCTTCATGTGAAATGCAACAATTTGTTCCACAAGCTCTATTAGATCATCTACCTTTGCTTCCTCATTCTGTACAGGCACAAGCTAAACATAAATAGATGTAATGTGACATACAAAACACAAATAGATACACTTATAGTGGCATGTTACTAGCTCATACGAGCAAAAAGGCATTCCAATTCATTAAGGAAGCTGAAATTGCATATAACAGTATTTCCACAATAATAATTCTTCTTTCGACGGTATTACTATTATATTTATCACACATTACACAATTTTATTTGCATGAACAAGCAATGGGAAAAGATAATAGCAACCAAAAAAAAGAATTATATTTGTAATAACAAAATGATAAGAGCAAGACAAAAACTGTACCACTCTCTTCGCATATTCTTGTGCGATTTCACCAGCCAAATTCCTACAAAGACGACAAAATCAGTGATCAGACAAACTAATCAAGTAGAACTATCTCAAAATATGCAACAATAAGTAGTGAACATACAATTTCTTGTTTTAATTAATATATAAAAACGACCAATGGTATATATATATTTAAAAAAAAAAAAAAAACACCAATAAAACAGCTTTATAAGCTGCTTAACCGCAGTTAAGACATCATGCTCACCACAACCTTGCAAAAGCCACGTAACTTATGCTAGATATGTACACCTTTGAAAATATTGATCTTTAAGGCATACAAGTAGTTGCAACAAAAAACTCATTGCCTATACTACTTAACATGTTTCTGATAGTGTGAGCCCACAAGTTTCTAATTCTTTTTAGAAGGTCGTAACTAACAGAATGATCATTAAAAATTAAAAACAAAGAAGCATAGAATGATTACCTAACATACTCATGACCCCAGGAACCGATATCACCTTTAGAACCCAACATTCGGTACTTCAAACTCTCCTGAAATATGCAAAATACGAAAGACATCAATAGCAATATACAATACATCAATATCAAGCAAAAACAATCACCATCTACCCAAAAACAACTGGTCAACAATTTAACTACATGCTAAATAATCTAAATAAACATGTGCACAATGCGCTTGTA
Organism: Artemisia annua; assembly: GCA_014162995.1. NCBI lineage: Eukaryota > Viridiplantae > Streptophyta > Magnoliopsida > Asterales > Asteraceae > Artemisia > Artemisia annua. Next base: position 69,491 of record LBNU01014304.1, on the reverse strand, counting down.
CCGGTTCACCGTCAGCAGACATTGTCAAAGCCAAAACAGAAAGGATATCTGCAAGCAATTTCTGCATCAAAAGATAAATGCCAATCAGAAAGACCGAGACATAAAAGAAAAGCCCACTTCTACTAAAACAATATAAATACCTTTAAATCTGACTCTGGCATCGACTCGTAGAAAGATTTCAAAGTACCATAATGTGGGCGTAAAAACTTCAATGGCTTCGGGACTGAAGTCATAGAACTCGTTGAAGTCCTAATCTCTTGCCTATAAATTATAAGTAAACATTCTTAGCATCATAGCTGAGATTTCCCTTATACTCAACAAAAATATATTGACGCAGAAAAGAGCCAATTTAACAGGCCGCAATCAAATATTCATCTTATCGTAACGCTGATCAAGCAAACGACCGGTTCACACCCAAATAAAAAGTTACTTTCAATACATTTGAACAGCTCCAGAGGAATGTATATTTATCGTAACACTAATCACTATACGAAACAACTATAGCTGACAAATAAACAGGGATTTTGGATTGTTTTATTCTCCCGGGCTTAAGAAGCTTATTTGGGGTGTAGAAATTCTCATAAGCTCACTTCTTTTCCGACTTATGAACTTATTAGCTTGAGCTTATAGCATATTTAAATCCATAACCTCAAGCCCAAAAGCTAGAAAAAAGTGTAAATTAAGCTTTTCCAAAAAATCCATAATCCCGAAAAACAAAATCCAGACGCCCCCAAAGTAGTTTTTACATCACGAAACAACCAACAACTCAGAAAAATTTAACATAACAAAACTAGTTCCATTATTAAAACATCAAATACTCTACATAACAAACAGGTAAAGCCGTAAACACATATATCGCTAAGTTCCTCACTTTTTTTTAACAAATAAACGCCTCAACTATAAAGAGATCTGAATACTACCTCATGCTTTCAAGAGCAACTTTCTGCAGAGCAGGATCAGCATCTTGTACTCTTTCAACATACAGCTCCAATTGTTGCTTCAACGCCAAATCCTCTTCAGACTACAACAACAATCAATCAATCAATCAAATTCATAACAGAATTAACAAACTCTCAACAGAATTAATTAATTAATAAAAAAATATAAAAGCTTACGAGATCTTCATCTTTCTTATCGTCTTTCTTCTTCTGGTCTTTTGACGGAGCCTTATCGTCCTTAGGGTTTGGGGTAACAGTGGTGTTCTTGTTCTTGTTGTTATGTTCAGGCTCCATTACTGATTATTGTTTGTTTGTTTGTTGTAAACCCTAGAAATTGGAATTGGGATGGATTGATTATTATGATGAATAAGTGATTGGGAAATATATGAATGCTACTAGTCTTTCTCTCCAAGAAACCTTCGACTGCTTCTTTTTTATTTTTTCGTTTTTTGGTTTTTGATTAATTTTTGTACATGTGCCCGGCCCAAATGGCTTATTTGAATATTCAGGCCCATTGACTCGGATCAAATTCATATTTATACTTTTATTTAGGCTATGTTTGGCAAAAGTAGCTGTGAGCAGTAGCAGTGAGCAGTAGCTGTGAGCTGTAAGCAGTAGCTGTGAGCAGTAGCCACAGCTCACTGCTCACCGCTCACAGCTTCATAAAGAAGCATTGGAAAAATGAGCTTTCTTAAAAAATAGCAAAGCTCACAGCTCTAATGCCAAACGAACACTAAAAATCAAAAAGCTCATTGCTCACCGCTCATCGTCCAAAAAAGCTCCAAAAAGCTTTGTGCCAAACATAGCCTTAGTATATCTTTTTCCTAATAAAACAAAACCCCTAGTGGGAATTTTTCATTTTAAAAAACTAGGCGAGTACCCGTGCATAGCAACGGAATTCCTAGCGGCAGATAATTAATGATTTTGTGATATTATGGTGAGTGTTTTGTATAGCGTTCAAAATAGAACGTAAACCGATCAGAATATAATTGCAAACAGTTGTACTATACGATAACTAAAGTCTAGAAAACACATCCAAAACCATGTTATCTTCCATTTTTTTATGTGTATTGTATATGTATATGTATATGTATATGTATATCAAGAGAATAGATGAGCATGGTTTACAATCACTATACAAATGATGTTGGGTTACCCACTATATATAGTCGAACATATTTCACAACTAAAATTAGTAAAGTTTGACAATTATGTGTATCTTTCAAAATTATTTAGGAAAGTATTTTAAATACGTGTTTACAGCCAGGTTGTTTAATATTAACAGCCCATGTTTACAGCCATGTTGTTTATACAGAATACATGATTTGTAAAGAGTTTAAAGTTGACTTTGTTCATTGTGAATATATTTTCCTACTTTGAAACTAATAATTATGGACGAATATTTTGTTCATTGTCTATATCTTTTCCTAGCTTGTTCAATTATACGGTTTGGTTTCTTTTTATCCATAGAAGACTTTTTATTGATAACTTGTAGTACATCCCTAAAAGACTTTTTATGAAATCTACTTTGTAACAATCAGAAGCATGAAGGCTGTTTGTAGTACTTTGTAATTAAGAATAACATACGTTTATTGATAACGTAAACATAGTCGAAAAGAACGTAAACATAGTCTAAATGTTACTGGGAAAACATTGGTTCCAGTTGTTCCATCCATGCAACAGTATCCTTCATCTTTTGTAGAACAAGCTTTAATTCACCAAAGCTTCAACAGCATTGGTGTCATTTTCTATTCTTTATTTTGCAGCATCTACTATGTCCAACAAAGACTTGATCTCTTTACGAACCAAGTCCACCCATATGCGCTCCATTTGAACCGTTGTTGCGCCAGCAAGTTGAACCGTTGTCGATCCAGCAAGTTGTTCGACATCAACTTCAACATCAAGCGACATCAACTGCAACATGAAACGATATAATAAAGTAAAGAACGATACATGAAACAACACATAAACAAGAGATACATGAACCAACACATAAACAAGAGATACATTAGTTTATAATGAAATTTTTACTACAGAAAAATACGTACCAAAAATAAGGTTATTTATTTTCATATACAGTACTATACACTTGGGCTTTCATGCGTGGTATTTTTCTGTCATTGTATCATGCACCAAATTAAGTTATCAACCTAATAATTTCTTTTGTTATCGATTCATTCTCAAGACAGCTAGAGGACATAAACTGAAAACACGACAAAGATTAAAACATAAACTGATGGGTCGCATATATATGTTTGCATGATACAAAAAGAAACTAAGGAAACCAATAGAGTTAAAAACATGGAAGGCTTGAGTAACGGGTAAAAATAGGTCATTTTTTATGTGGGTCAGATTAAGTTGACTCGCAATTACTTTCTCTATCCAATTTAGTGAGTTGTAAACTATTTATGTGTTAAGTATTACAATACTATTGATTACAAAAGCTACATCACCAAAATTCCAAAATAATGAAAGAAGAAAACACTCTTGGTTGAGCAACTAAGTACATTTTAGATCACTCTTAATATGTTTGACCCATTTGTTCTTTTACTTTAATCTTTAAGCATAACATATGAGACCTAAAGATAATAAGTTGGCTAAAAACCATTTCTAGTTTAGAGCGATATACAGGATAACATCTCACTGAAGTGCAACTCTAACAACTAAATGGTCCACTCATTTACTCACATAATATTAAGGTACTTTTCATTAATGAAATGCACCTGATCCACAAACCCACTTTTTACTGTGTCTAAGCTATGAATACTTAGTGTATGTTGTAAACTTGCACTGCTCCATAGTTTTTTGCCATTAGACTTCTTTTCCAAATAATTACATGTCATGTACCAAACTCACTTGTTTAAAACAAAGAAAATGTTTTACAAAAGGCTAAACTATAAAAACATTCCAAAAAATTCAGATGATACAATATTGTCTAATTACCTAATGGACACACAAAGAAATGGTCATTGAGTTGGTCTTAATGCAAAAATAACAATTTGCTAACGACTTATTTTAGACATCTGAAATGCTTACACTATCGCAAAGACTCGCCTATATCTTATCAGTTGTCCAGCCCACCGCTTATTTTGATACCTCTGAATTTTTGAACCCATAAAACAATAACAAATTATAACATATAGGATGCCATCAATGGCACAAAAGTAATGATTTTATTACTGTAAAGATACTAATTGCAAAACAACTGTCATTATCATAAGAGCCTATACCTCAAAGAGTTCGCCTAACTCATGTGAGAGCATTAATTGGTGGTATGCTTTCAAAACTATGTGAAACTTTGCATCTTACCGATGCCATCCCAACTGGACAACCTCCATAAATGAATACTGAATGATAAGAATTTTATCGTTTTATTGAATTGATATAATGACAAAAAAATCTTGTTAACCGGTAAAAGCACAAAAAAATCTTGTGTATTCACTTTTACATGATCATAATTGTAGAGTTGCAATGTCTCCTAATGGTCCATCCATTAACAATTTTCACTTACGTGTAATTTAAAGAATCGTTCATTGAAATTATGCATATGAAGTGTTATCATGTTAGTTTGGCTACAACATTAACATGTTCATGGTCCAACTAAGTTTAATTATGGTACATGTGTTGGTCTTTGTTTACATTCTTTTCTATTGGTTTTGGTTGCTCCACCTTGAAGTTCTATTGTATTTTTAAGTGCGTACTTTAGTTTCATTCATCCAAACCGGGTCAAATTGTTATGGTGTCAAAATAAAACAAAGAATTGATACACCTAAAACTAAATAAAAGATACTCATTACTACTAAAATTGATAACTTTACATATATAAACATAAAACAATGTTGTTTGGATTACGTGAAAATAACGCAATCAATGTATGGAACTATGAATACATTAATTCAGTTATTACTATAACTTGATAGAGGAATAACATATTTACTAATAGAGA
>LBNU01014304.1:30133-63874 GCA_014162995.1 Artemisia annua | reverse complement strand
AAAATGGGGTTAAAGAGCAAAGTCTTGATCGTTGGGGGTACTGGATACATAGGAAAAAGACTCGTAAAGGCGAGTTTAGGGCATGGTCATGAGACATATGTTCTCCAACGACGAGACATTGGTGTCGACATTGAAAAGGTCCAGATGCTACTTTCGTTCAAGAAGCAAGGAGCTAGACTTGTTATTGGTTCATTTGACGATCATCGCAGCCTTGTTGAGGCTGTGAAGCAAGTTGACGTCGTGATATGTGCAATTTCTGGTGCTCATATTCGTAGCCATCAAATTCTGCTTCAAAGATCAAATCCTTCCCACTCGCAAAACCATAGAAAAAGAAAACGACTCTCTTATACTCCATTCTAAACCAACAATCTCCTTCTGATGGACCAAAGTTCGAGCTCGCCTACAAAGATCGGAAGAAGGTATATATGCCGAATAAATTATGATTTTTAGGGTTTAATTAGTGATCTAACTATTTGTTTAATCTCTCATAGTTTTAATTGTTGATTTGTGTATAAAATTTGTACCTGTGTTTTGGGTATATGAGTTCAGTTTTGTGTTTAAGCTTTAATACACTATTTATCAGTTTTGGTAATGGGTGTTAAGTGGCAACCTACGTTAATATATTGGTGTCATAGAAATTTGACAATTCTTTTATTGTATTGCGGTTTAGTTCTGTGTAAATATTCTGAATATGATATTTCTGTAATTTATTCAAAATATTCTTTTGAAGATGCTTGATTAGCAAGTTACGAGGTTATGAACTTGAGGTACAGGCGGTCCAATAAACCTAACCGATAGTTATACTTCGACTTCTACAGTAATATCTAAGCTATATATAAGTCGTACAACAAAAAAATATGTATGCATTGCTTATACTTAGCTAAGGGTTAGTAGTAGAAGGAAGATTGTATAGATTGGTATGAAGCCATCATCGATTCATATTCTCTTTATGTAACTTAGCACTTTGTTGGTTTTACGCAAGCATGTTGCTCAAGAAAATAAAAGGGTGTGAGCTTTTTTTACGAGTAATTGATTATATATCACTTTCATCATTATTTAGCTCATTTAAACAAAATAGATTATAGTAGCAGTTAGCATTCATTATTTACATTGTTACCTATGGACGTTCCATGGCGGAAACGACAATTTTTTTTTATCAAATCTTAATTAGGATATCAGGATGGTATTTAGCTAAACGCGGATTTGGGTATCAGGATGGCTCTATTTATCAATTATCATATACTCCGTATCACTATAAAAGCTAAAGTTGTAAATGTAGATGTATGAAACTTTTTAGCCAAAACATCACTTGATATATAGTACGGAGTATATGTCTATATAGGTGTTTGCAAATCAACTCTTAATAGAACTTTCATACAAGTGTAGACAGGTCAACCACATCATTTATCAATTATAATGACTAAAATGTGTTGTAGATTATTGTTTTATCAAATGCTGCAAGTTGAAAAACTTTTAAAAATATTTGGGACACTACCATTAAATAGGGTGGGATATTACATCATTTAAAAGGTGCAAGGCATTTAGATATTGTTATATGATCATGAGTACACTTCTATGGCAAAGTATTTTTAAGTATCATCATGCATAATTGTGGCAAGATAACTCGAACTATTATGACTTAAAAGGTACACTTAATGCTTAAAACCTCCTAAATCATTTTATTAAAAAACAATCTTTAGGTTTTCATATAAAAAGTATATTTTTATTCACATTTGGACGCTATTATTAGGAAAAAGGATCACCAATCTTGGACAAAAGATATTTCTGCCCAACCCGACCCGGATGACCTGTTTTGACACATGCAAAATTGCCCATTTTGACCTGTTATCGAAAACACATGGCTTTTGTATTTCCTGTTTCCACAGTGTGTTATTTGCTTTTTTTGTTTTATTCTTTCATGTGATTAGAAGTCTAATACTTAACATTGTCATTAAAAAGGGCACTAGGAATGACTAATTTTTAACATAATGTTGTGGATGCTAGGTCCCAGAATAATAACGAGATGTTACACATTACATGTAATTTTTTTTATATTATGATTTATAATTTTCATATTCCGCATGTAAAAAAATGCAGGTGGAAACAGTTCTGAGAGACTTAATGTAAGATCGAAGTTCACGTCATGGAAAAGGTACTTTAGGTACTCAATTTCATTTGCAGTTTATTGTTGATGTTGATGTCTATTATTCAAGGCCAAAACAAAGTCTGAGTTTGAATTAGATTATGTACTACATTGCTATTGATCAATCAATAAAGTAATGTAATATTTATATAATTCTGATCTATATTTTCATATACTCCTAATAGTAATGATTCATGGTTAAAACTTGAAAGTTCTAAAAAATTATATCTCGATTGAAGCATTTGGACTTTGCAAACACCACGGCTACATGATATGATAAGTTAGATTGTCGACTAAACTTGGATCCTTGATTTTCCTTTGTGATGAAGCTTTTGGAACCGAGTAAGATTTGTTGCGTCTCTATTCCTATTGATTTTTGATAGGGCAGTCATCTCCATAACCCCCTAAATACAATTAACAGTAATGTTCGTAAATTTTGTTTGTTCACTTAACTAATAAAAGTTTGAACTTAATTTCATTAGTTTGAACTATTTAAATGAAATGGTTTTTTGTTAGCTATTAAAGAGATGTTTAGGTGTGGGTTCTCAAACGATGATAGTGATTTACCAAAAACAGCTAATCAAATATGCAATTAGTTAAAGCTAATGGTAGGTAGGTATTTTTACATCAACAATAAGTTTTCCTAAATATTGGAAGATACTTCAATGGTAAGAACATGCATTCATGACTTGGTTCTTGAAGCAATTTATCTTTTTATTGAGTACTGTAACTTTTTTTTTTTTTTTTTTTTTNTTGTTGGGTAATAATGTTATTTTGAAGTCTTTAGCTATATAACAAAATTTCAGCTAATTTGCTGAGCATTTATCTGCAGAGGGATTGCACTTGATGGACATGAACAAGTGAGGGTAAAGTGGCGAGCATTTATCTGCAGAACCAGCATCCCACAACAATTAGATATCATTTAGATGACGTGTATGTTTCTGATAATGATCACCAATTAAAGAGCAATATGTTGCTTTCATTGATGTTTCGAACTATCTTCTAAACAACAAACTTATATACGATTCTAGACAAACAAAGTAAAATATATGAGTATTCGCTTACATCTATTGCAAGTGTAACTGTAGGGTTTTCGACAATCACATCTCCATCTACTTCCCCTAGTTTCTAGACTAACTTTGTGGGCTTAGGAAATTGAACTTTTGAGTGCATTTCACAACATCTCCGTATTTTTGAAATCAATCAAAACAATGAGCCGAAGACTAGAAAATATGCTCTAACTTGTTTTCCTTATAAAGTTTACACGCGTATTAAAAATTAGGATTTCATACTTACTTTGCACGCAATATTCCAATAACTCTTTTGCATCATTTTACGAGTGCTTTTCATGTATTTTACTTAAAAAAAATTATGAACGTCCTTTCTTAGAAAATGAAGTTGTCCATGTGGTATATCTTTTTCAACTTTCATAACACGCATAATTTGTTTTACAGATAAACCACATGACTATACGTTTCTCATCTTCTTTTGTAATAGTACGATATGATGGAAGAAAACGTATCTCTTGTGCGGACAACAATTCATGATTATGCTCTAAGGAGAAAGTAGCAACATGCCACCCTTCAGAAAAAATTTCATTCGTTCTTCTCAATGATATTCGCATTTGGGCCTTGCAACCACATCTCGAAGAACCTCGATTCCTTTATTCTTTAGAGTGATCTACTTTTTTAGAGTCCGACTTTCCTTAACGATGACAAAAGAAATTTCTCCTATTGATTTCCCCATTTTTGTCACTGGTAAAGCTGTCTTTTCGAATTGAAAATCCATTATGTTTTGCAAATTTTTGATAAAATACATAAGCCTCTTCTTCACTAAGAAAACATTGACCAGTGAAGGGTGTGTCAACAATTTCTTATGAAATGTCATCATGAACAATTGCCAGTTCTTCAACAGTTTCGATATTATCATCGAAATAAGTTTCATTCAAATCAAATGAACTTTTTCTTGCATTTTTGCCAGATAAAAGAAGTAACTAGTGGTGCATATCTTTTTTATACAAAATAATAGAATGTGATGAATAATCAATTTTATACATAGAGATTTTGTGGGAAATGTTGGAGGGAAAACAATTTGATTATAATGAAAGTTGGATTAACGAGGGAACTTAGTAGCAATTGTTCTTGAAGTAAGCATTGCTAAAATTTGGCACCAAATTGACAATTGTAGTATTTTTGCATCAAATAAAGAGATTTGAAGAATATGAATAACTAGGATTTGCATCAAATAACTTGGTTAGGTTAACTTTTTAGCTAAACTAACCTTGTAGAAGGAAAATACAGTATGGTTCAAATGCATTATATCAATTGAAGATGAAGATTGAGATAAGATAAGAATACAAGCAAAATTATAATTCATATAAGTTTAAGGACAAAAAATAATTTTGGTATAAGTTTATTTAAGTAACATTCAAAAAATTTGAACCGATTTACAAGATGGTAAATGATATCTTTTATTTATATAATAAAACAAAACCTCAAGTGGGGACTTTTCCATTTTAAAAAACTCAACCTTCCCTTATTAAGTGATATTTTAATTATTATTTTAATTATAATTTTTTATTATTAAAGATAATCATTTAAAAAGTTTAATCTTATCGTTAGTTTCATCTTATCTTTATCTTTTGTGTTTATCTTCTACTTATGTAGTATATCAACAAAACAAATTTAAAGATTAAATTATTTGTTTTTTAATAAATAAAAATATATCATTCAAAAAATTAAAAAAAAAAACCCGCGCGTGCGCGGGTATTATAACTAGTATNATAGGGATTTTGTCTACACTATCAGAGTTTCAGATGTTCTAATGTTAGGGACGATCACCTATTATGCACATGAACTGCATCAGCATTTTTGAAGTTGTATGGAATGCGTATGCAATTCGAGTAAATCACATGGATGGTTTTTGCAATTTACTATTTACTATTTTTGTGTTTTTGATTGCGGTAGAGACTACGTGGTGCAACTAACTTCATAAACAAGGGGTTGTGAATGCAGTTTTTATGTTCAAATAATTATAGGTGTTGGTCAATGCAAAGCAATTATAATGTGTGTCTCAGGATAGACCCTAGCCATGGGTTTCCGTTAACAATGATGTTGTCGTTATGTTTAGGCTCCATTGATTAGTGTGTAGAGATTGAGATTGTGATTCTAAACCCCAGAATGAATTCAGTATTGATTGATTGAGATGACGATGAGTGAATTGAATAAGTGATGAGAAATATTATGGTTTATACGAAGCAAATGGAATGCTACTAGTCTTTCTCCCCGGGAAAGCTTCAATTGTTTATCTTTCTTTTTTTTTTTCTTTTCTTTTTTCATTTTTGTAGATGTAAATGTAGATACAATATGGCTTGCCCAACTAGTTAGCTTTACTCAGGCTATGGAAGCAAGCTTGAGTGAGAGTGTGAGACACATTTACTCGGATTTTTTTAAGAGTATATTGCAACACCATCCCATATGGCTTGACCAACTTGCTAGTGCAAATTATATAACTTCAAGGGTGTAAGTAGTTTTTACGAGGTATTTTAGTGTGCAATTATGGTCTCTGCCAAAAACTGCTCATGCACTTAAAAGTTTCCTTTTTATGTCATGATAGAGAATTAGAGATGTTAATCACACTTAAGTTTCTGACACAAACCGCACTTACACTATAAATTATTAAGTATTGTGTCTGTAATTTAGCTACCCACGGAGACGGATTTTGCAATGTACTAGTTTTTGAACGAGTAAAATGCAAGAAAGTGTTTGGCCAAAAAAAAATTTTTTTTGAGCAAGTGTTTGGCCAAATTAGAGGCGCACTTTTACTACTTTGAAAGTACATGTGAAGTTGAGTTTTATATGTTCTCGCGTTATGAACAATAAGTCAATATTTGTACACATGGACGCTTTTTTCGAAGAGAATGCTTACATTTATAAAGTTGTATGGACTATGACTACAGTTTGACAAAACCACATGGACGCTTTTTTAGTTTACTATTTTTAAATTGGTTAGATTACGATAGAAACTTTTGGTGCAGCTAATTCACTGACTATGAATGTGGCTTTCTTTGTCTAAAGGATTATAGATGTTGGTAAATGCAAATAGCGAATATTATGTCTGTAATTTACTCTAAAATTTTATAATCAGATGTTCATTATATATCATTTCATTTATTTTATTTACAGTACTAGATTTTCTTAACTTGCTACTTGTTATTCAATCTAAGATACGATATATTGTGTATTACGCAAATTATGTTATATGCAAATCAACTTCCGTTATAATCTTTGGCCTGTTTTCTACTTTACTTATGATGGTGTGGTGATAGAAGCGTGGGGATGGCAAAGAGGGAATACGAAATGTGATGGGTGACAAACTGGGGGATCTTGTTGGCGATTAGATAGAGCTAACGGGGAACAAAGTTTTGGTGAATCGGTCAATAGTAACAACAACAAATTACAAATATATTTAAGCATGACAAGTCGCCAATCGCCAAAGTAGTGATTTGGCTGCGTGCATCAGCACCTTTACTGCATTTTATAGAACAAAAGTTTTTTGAAATATCAAAAGAACAAAATGATACTTGAATGAGTTATTTGACATTAGATTACTCGTAGTCCACACTATCATTTTACCCATTACTGAACTCCACACCAATATATTCATCCTTTCTTTCTCTTACTCACTCGTCAATCAAACCACTAACCTTTCAGGGCTCACCATTTATCTATACACCACTTAAAAACTCCCTCCCTCTCCCTCTCACAACTCTGAACCAAACACCCCTAAAAATCTCCAAAAAGTCCAAAAACTACAAAATCGTGTAGCACTCGTGCCGTGCGATTACACGATTTTGTATGCAATTGGGTTGTTGTGGCTTGCCCATTGACGGTGAGGGGAGTGTGATAGAAATGCAAGTACGCTATTCTTTTATAGACTTACGGCAAAAAAAATTATCGGTTCTTAAAGATAAATAAAATGATGTTAAAAATGAAAATGGAATTCACACGTGTTGTTTAATGAGGATTATAACAAAAGAAACGTATACTCAACCCTTTACCATGAGGAAGATGTTCAATTTATTTCAATACTTTGCTGTAAAATATCTATCTATAATCTACAAATTACATGAACAATGAATAGCTTTTGTCATGTCGACGGCGGTTGTGACGAGGGTGGTGAAGTCGGTAGTTTACCTTGCTGAACTTTTTAGGTACAGACATGTTCGTTTTAAAATTTGCCTTGTTTTCGTGCTTCAATGGTAGATCAAAAAGGTCGGTCATTTTTAAATCCTTCAATAGAAACTCAGCCTGCAAATAATTAATGTTAAGATTTGTATTCATCCTCGTAACCAATAAATATATAAAAAAATTGTGTAGTAGAATACATTAGGTTCAAGATTATGATGCAATGTAGAACAAGGGATGCAAACAAATATTGCTTAGATGTGACACCAACAAGAAGAAATATACAGTAGTTAAGAAAATGAAAAACATAAAATAAACTAGAAATTATATAAGTTGTACCTGCATGGGATATTTAAGAAGTTGTAACAAAAGCTCACATAGCTCCTTCATGTTTGCTCATTCATTCTGAATAGGCACAAAGTTGGATATAAACAAGATGCAATGTGACATGCAAAACACAAATATGTATATGTAGACGTACTTAAAGTGGCATGCTTATCAACTTAAACGAGCAAAAAAACACTATTTTGCTAAGTAAGCTGAAATCTCTTTGAGCAGTCCAAACCTTGTAGATATCTTCAGGCGATTTGGGCTCCATGACTTCGATATCCCTTGCAAGGGTAAGATAGCCTTCGCTTAGTTTAGTATTGTTGATAATCTCTTGCAAGGCCTCCCTGTCATCGTCATCGGCGCAAACCTTTTCATCAAGTTCAAAACTTACACCCTACATAAAATGAGAACTTCACATTACAACTGCTTTGCAGAATGTCATTTGAAACCTTGCATATAAAGCAGCATTTAGTTTCACCAGAATGCTACTCGAGTAACAGCACAATAAACGTTATTGTGTATTTTTAAAACCATCGACTCTTAAATAAACTAAGAAATATTTGCAGCAAGGCAATTAAAGCAGCACTCACAGTATAACCGTCTCGAGAAATAAATAAACAAGAGAAATACAAGCAATATACAGATTGAGGCTTACCTGTCTAGCAAGAATGTAACAAAGCTGCTTCTTCCCCAAAAGATTAGAACAAGAAGTTAAAATGTGCTTCACATGCTGCCAAAACAAGAAAACGGAGTGTCATCATCTAGTAAGAAAGTTATTTCAGTTTACACTAAGTTGACAGCAAAAGGTATGGTAATTCCTATCCTACAAAAATTTCAAGTAACCAATTTTTTGTTTGCACCCAAATTTAGTCACTTGGTCCTATTTCTTACAGTCCTATTTCTTACACCCTATAAATAGAAGAGAACGATAACCCACGTGTAGTCTCTAATACATTCTACATAATAGCAGGCCGATAACAAGAATATACAAGTGAACATAAAATGCAAACCTGCATGTTGTCAAGATAGATTGCAATCTGAAGTGCATGTGGATAGTCTTCAAATTTCGTGTAAATTTGGTAGGCAATGTCCAGAACTGCCAGGTCATCTGGTCCAGGGAGGTATCTACAGAATTTTGAGAAAAGATAAAACACTCGTTCTTGGTACATAAGCATGTAATAAATAAGTACTGCGTGAAAGCATGGCCAGAATCTATATAGTAGTGCAAAGAAGACAAATATACAGTCTGTAGCTTACCTTGCAGAACTTGTTAGGTACAAACAGGTTCTTTTAAAATTTGTCTTGTCGACATGCTTCACTAATAAATCAAGATCTTCAACCTGCATATAATTATAGTTAGCATCCATTTTCAAAATAACAACTAATAACACGTATGTCAAAAGCTGTATAGTAGAATACCTCCATCAAGAGATCTACAGCCTCAGGTTCAGCATTATGCTGCAATGCAACAAGAAATACAGGCAAATACAGTTTAGATAAAACACCACCATGAAGAAAAATAGCTAAAAAAATGACAAACTCATACACGTTTAGCAAAAATCAGATAAGGCATACCTTCATGTGAAATGCAATAATTTGTTCCACAAGCTCTATTAGATCATCTACCTTTGCTTCCTCATTCTGAATAGACACAAAGTAAAGATGTAACGTGACATGCAAAACACAAACAGATACACTTATAGTGGCACGTTATTAACTCATACGAGCAGAAAGGCATTCCAATTCATTAAGGAAGCTGAAATTGCATATTAAACAGTATTTCCACAATAATAATTCTTCTTTCGACAGTATTACTATTATATTTATCACACATTACACAATTTATTTGCATGAACAAGCAATGGGAAAACATAACAGCAACAAAAAAAGAATTATAATTATAATAACAAAATGATAAGAGCAAGACAATAACTGTACCACTCTCTTCGCATAATCTTGTGCGATTTCACCAGCCAAATTCCTACAAAGATTACACAATCAGTGAACAGATAACTAATCAAGTAGAAGCACTATCTAAAAAATATGCAACAATAAGTAATGGACATACAACTTCTTGTTTTAACGCGAAATTAATTGATATAATAAAAAGACCAATGGTATACATAAAGTTAAAACTGAAGAATTTAACTGAAGAAGCAACTTCATTTGCCGCTTAACCACACTTAAGACATCATCCTGCAGCACAGCCTTAACTAATGCTAGATATGTACACCTTTGAAAAGATTGAACTATGTGGCATACAAGTTGCTGCAACATAAAACCCGTTGCCTATACTACTTAAGATGTTTCTGATAGTGTGAGCCCGCAATTTTCATATGTATCTCTCTACTGTCGTGCAAGCAATGGGACAAACATTTTCTCGCTATGGATGAACCTTCTAGTTCTTTTTAGAAGGTCGTAATTAACAGAATGATCATTAAAAATTAAAAATAAAGAAGCATAGAATGATTACCTAACATACTCATGACCCCAGGAACCGATATCACCTTTAGAACCCAACATTCGGTACTTCAAACTCTCCTGAAATATGAAAATTATGAAAGACATCAATACCAAAAGAGGAACAATCACCATCTACCCAAAAACAACGGGTCAACAATTTAACTACATGCATAATAATGTAAATAAACATGTGTGTGTGGCTTTCTTACCGGTTCACCGTCAGCAGACATTGTCAAAGCCAAAACAGAAAGGATATCTGCAAGCAATTTCTGCATCAAAAGATAAAACCAATCAGAAAAACTGAGACATAAAATAGAAACGCCTTCTTCTACAAAAAAACAATATAAATACCTGTGACTCTCGTATCGACTCGTAGAAAGATTTCAAAGTACCATAATGTGGGCGCAAAAACTTCAATGGTTTGGGGACTGAAGTCATAGAACTCGTTGAAGTCCTGATTTCTTGCCTATAAATTATAAGAAAACATTCGTAGCATCATAGCCGAGATTTCCCTTATACTCAACAAAGATATGTCGACGCGGAAAAGAGCCAATTTAACAGGCCGCAATCAAGTATTCATCTTATCGTAACACTGATCAAGAAAACGCTCAGTTCACACATAAATAAGAAGTTACATTCACTACATTTGAACAACTCCAGAGGAATGTATAGTCGTCGTAACAGTAATCACCATGTGAAACAATTATAAGTTAATAACTGACAATGAAGGGGGTTTTCGGAATGTCTTGTTTTGCGGGTCTTACGAGTTTATTTGAATTTGAAAATGGTCATAAGCTCACTTATTTTTGACTTATGACCTTATCAACAGCGTATTTAAATCCATAACCTCTAGCTCATAAACCCCTCGTCCAAATTCAGATACACCCATAAGCCCAAAAAATTAATCTAACCCAAACACCTTAAAAGTATAATAGTACAAATATATAATCAATATCTTAACAAAACAATCAACAACTCACACAAGAAACTACTAAATTTCTAACTAGTTCCATTATTAAAACATCGTCTCGCTAAAAAAACGTCAAATACACAAGAGATCTTGATACCTCATGCTTTCAAGAGCAACTTTCAGCGAAGCAGGATCAGCATCTTGTACTCTTTCAACACACAGCTCCAATTGTTGCTTCAACGCCAAATCCTCTTCAGACTGCAACAATCAATCAAATTCATAACAGAAGCAACAGAATTTTGTTATCTGCAATGCCTTCAATCTGCAGGCTTCTCTGTTGTGATAGATGTGTTTTGTCTGATAGAGTAGTAGTATTGTCTGACATTGGTTGTTCTTATTAGTATTAGGTATGTTTTATTCTGATGTACAATTGTGATTTCATTAATATAATTCACCCTTTGCGAAAAAAACAAAAAAAAAAAACCACTATCAACAGAATTAACAACCAGATTAATAAAAATATAANCTTATGACCTTATCAACAGCGTATTTAAATCCATAACCTCTAGCTCATAAACCCCTCGTCCAAATTCAGATACACCCATAAGCCCAAAAAATTAATCTAACCCAAACACCTTAAAAGTATAATAGTACAAATATATAATCAATATCTTAACAAAACAAT
Organism: Artemisia annua; assembly: GCA_014162995.1. Taxonomy (NCBI): domain Eukaryota; kingdom Viridiplantae; phylum Streptophyta; class Magnoliopsida; order Asterales; family Asteraceae; genus Artemisia; species Artemisia annua. The sequence continues at coordinate 52,157 of LBNU01014304.1, read as the reverse complement.
CAACAACTCACACAAGAAACTACTAAATTTCTAACTAGTTCCATTATTAAAACATCGTCTCGCTAAAAAAACGTCAAATACACAAGAGATCTTGATACCTCATGCTTTCAAGAGCAACTTTCAGCGAAGCAGGATCAGCATCTTGTACTCTTTCAACACACAGCTCCAATTGTTGCTTCAACGCCAAATCCTCTTCAGACTGCAACAATCAATCAAATTCATAACAGAAGCAACAGAATTTTGTTATCTGCAATGCCTTCAATCTGCAGGCTTCTCTGTTGTGATAGATGTGTTTTGTCTGATAGAGTAGTAGTATTGTCTGACATTGGTTGTTCTTATTAGTATTAGGTATGTTTTATTCTGATGTACAATTGTGATTTCATTAATATAATTCACCCTTTGCGAAAAAAACAAAAAAAAAAAACCACTATCAACAGAATTAACAACCAGATTAATAAAAATATAAAAGCTTACGAGATCTTCATCCTTCTTATCGTCTTTCTTCTTATGGTATTTTGACGTAACCTTATCGTCCTTAGGGTTTGGGGTAACAGTGGTGTTCTTGTTGTTATGTTCAGGCTCCATTACTGATTAAGAGTGAGTGATTGGGAAATATATGAATGCTACTAGTCTTTCTTCCCAAGAAAACCTTCGACTGATTGATTCTTCTTTCTTTTTGGTTTTGATTAATTTCTGTACATGTGTCTGACGCTGATAATTATTTTGTAGATTAATTTTGGGCTTAGGAAATTCAACTTTTGAGCAATGTGGGACGGGAAAAAAACCCGAATCTGACGGGAAGATCCGAAACTCGAAATAATCGGCGGGGCGGAGAATGCTTATCGGGTTATGGGGTCGGTTTGGGGCTTAAACGGGGACTTTAATCGGGTTTGAGGCGGGGAGTGAGAAATAACATGCAATTTGACCAAATCCAATTTGGCCAAATCGCAAGGACCTTTGCATAACTTGTTACAATTACCAATATAAGATATGATCTTTCTTTTACCGTCTAGTCACCTCAAAGGTGATCAAATTTCTCCACTCATCTATATGAAATTATGAATTATAGTTGAGATAACATTTGAGTGTAAGAAAATAAAAATAAATAAAAAATAAATGTAATCAAATAAGAGGTTAAGGAGACACCGATCAAAACCGGCAAAATCTCAGGAAATTTCATAGACAAAACTACATCCTATGTTATGCAACAGTTTGGTTCAACGTCTAAAGAGACTTAATCCCGGTGAGTACATCACTCATTCGACACAATAGATTTAAACCTTGAAAACAAATGAATGCGTCTATTGGATGAGTTGGATAAAGTTCAGATCTAGATTGAGGTCAACAAAGAAGAGATCGAGTGTAACAAACAAACAAAACAAATTTTAAATAAATATCAATCAAATAATTAGTTTGTTTAATGTATTTCATTTTATATTTCATTTGTAATCATTGTTTCAATCTAATATGATACTCTGCAACAATATGATCATGACATTGATTAACAATAATTGAAATCAAAGACATCTTTGATTGTGTACAATAAGGCTTCTGCAACTCTTGTTGTAATGATCAAAACATCGCCATGCAAACCTCATAAACACTTGAGGAACAACAAACAACCAGGCACAAGCCCTGAAAACTACTCAAACACCTCATAAACACCTGAGGACGACAAACAATCGAGAACATTTGCCCTGAAAACATTATTCGAATACCTCATAAAACATTTAAGCGACACAAACGATCAGGCACACAAGCCTTGAAAAATTCTTATACAATTAAATCAAGCTAAGACATCCTGAAAACATCTCAAACAAAATCTAGGAAAACTTATCCTGAAAAATCTACGTCACAAACAAGAAAAAACATCGATCTGGCGCGCACCGCCCTGAAACAAAAGCTCTTTAGCGCATGAAAGGTTTAAAAGAAGCACTTGAAAACACTCAAGTCACAACGCCTGAAAGGCTTAAAACGGCAAAAACATTTTCCATCACACTTCAGAGCTCATGTAAATCAATCCGACAAACATCAAAGTAACGCCTGAAAGGCTTACAAAAAAGCATACCTAGAAATATTCTACAAACGCTTGAGAGGCTCGCAAAAGTAAAGTCATTCAACGAATGATAATACTTTTTCGTTAATAAGTTGTGCAAACATACAACGAACGATACAAAAACTCAAACAATTGAGATCCAGGCACACTAGCCCTAGAATAGCATTTTATAACATCTGAGAGACTTATAAACTACATTACATCACCCTGAAAAGGGAATTTCATTAATAGACTATTTGAGATACAACACAGGTTAATGAACGAAGCCACGTTACATAATTCCCATCGAGCATTTGATGTTCCTGAGAAACATCTCCAGAAACAAGGAGAACTCAACCGACAACATCACATTTGGCAGAAACTCTATTATGTATATAAAGCCAACGGTCAAACGAAACATTAACCGTGATCTCCAAGTTTCCAAAGATCATTCAGATAGACAAAATTCCCTCCTTTCAGGATGATTACGTCTCTTACCTATGAAACTCCCTTGCCAATGGGAATGAGATGCCGAAATAAGGAATCCTCTTTCACTGAAATTTAGGAGAGACCACGACAGGCCGACCCAGGCCAGTCTTTCGGCTTTATTACCCCCACCACGGCACAACTCGACATCATTGCCTGGTTGACGTAATTGCGAGCAAGAACCGCTAAGGAAATAATAATCGTAGGCAAGAACTGCCAAGGTTCAGTCTAAAGACTCTCAGATCAAATATGAGGGAATAAGGTTAGCAGAAATCCTAGGTACCCTGATAGGAGTCGGAACAATGATCCCAAAACAGGCTCGTTGAGACCAGGGCCCAAAGACTAGGTCATCATGCTCCAAATCAATGCAACAAGACATAGCAAAACCGATAGCTAACTTGGCTCCTGTCCCTCCACCACCAAATACACTACCTGGCAATCAGGGTAAAAATACAAAGTAAATACACTTCAAAAAAGAGCTAAAAGATGTCAAAAAGAGAAAAAGAAAACTCACCAAAGAGTGATGACGAGCTGATAGTCAAAACAGCAAAATTCTCGTGTGTGTTATCGTTTACAATGGTAACACACCTCCCTTCCATAACAACAAGCACAATAGCATCCAGGACAGCCAAGCAAACTACTCCTGGATAAATGGTAGAAAATTGAAAGATCAGTCTCCTCAAGGAGGAACTTGGAAGAAACCACTAGAGGACAAAATGTCGTAGAAATACCCGTTAAGCCCAAAAAAGCATTTGACAAGTTGATACACGCCCTCGCCTGGGCATTTGAAGTTTCGAACATTAAGCTACCAAGAACCTCCCCCGAGTGAACATTCGAAGAACGCCAACTTGAACAGGACGAAACAACCTTATATATACTCATACGCTCGACCTGAGCCTTGGAAAACTACGCTATTAACTAAGAAAAAGATTTTGTAAACTCTTGCAAACAGAAGATAGCAAAAACTTTAGAACAACAAAGCCTACACAGACACACGCTCTCGTTGCTCACACTCCTCGCAAAATGGGAGAGAAAAAAAGTATCTGAAAGAAAAAAGACACTTGGATTTTCTTTGAAAGAAAGTAAAGTTTGGAATGATTCTCAAACGGTTAGGGGTATGCCTCTTTTAAGTATAGGCAAAATGACTGGGGCCCAAAGGACACGTGTTCAAAACCTCGCGGATTCAAAAACACATTGAACGCGTGAACCTCACGCAAAATGACAACGTCCTTTCAGGTGTCAGACTCTAGACACTAAAACGGTGGACTGACAGTCTGCAACACAAATCGAGAAAATTCTGAAAGTCTTCAGCCAGAAGATCTTGAAATAACTATGAGAGAGATAGTTTACAGCTAAAACAAAATCCTATGCCACGTGAACATTTAAAGCGGATCAGGCCTGAGATAAGAAGCTTTCCAATTACTCAATCTTTACAATAACTCTTAACAGATATCCGCATTAAGAACCGTACATGCATTCAATTTGCAGCTGTCTTGACACTCAAACGACATCATATAAGACTCGATTTTATCTATCAAAAGGTTTTTGATTGGTTAAAATTTTTAAACATACCTTTAATATAAAACAAACTTAAATAATATGATGAATACTAATTATCTCATGTCTCTTACTTTTTTAAAAATCTAGCTATAGAAAACACATGCTTTAGTCTTCGGACGAGAATAACAATCAAAAGGGTTATATATGGTTGAAACTCATTGCACTTCACCATATATACTCATACATGTGGTAACAATTATATATTATGTATAGAAAGTGAAAGTTATCCATATAATTTGTTAAAGGATAATTCCAAAAATAACCAAGTTGCTTAATCGATGAGGTTTTTTTACCTTTGATTTGAAAATTCTTGTTTTGACCAAGGTGGCCCCGGTTGCCCAAACGTGTCGCCCCCATGGGACGCCAAGTGTCCCAAGTTGCCCAAATTTGTCTGAGTTGCCCAAAATTTTGCCACTTGGCGTCCCATGGGGGCGACACGTGTTGGGCAACCGGGCCACCTTGGTCAAAATAAGAATTTTCCAAATCCAAGGTCAAAAAACCCCAACGATTGAGCAACTTGGTCATTTTTGGAATTATCCCATTTGTTAATTTGATATTAAGTATTCAGGTCAGAAACTATTGATATTGATAAGTACATTTTTATTGTGTCAAATGTCTAACGAAAATTACCATTTTAAGAATAACTTTCGCAAAAACTATCATTTAAGAAATGTAATGCTTTAGGCATTTAGATTATCAGAGATGATATTTGTATATAGTTTCGCACATGATCTTTGTAAGTAACATAGATAATTTAACGTAGTCTAAAATTTATTAACGAAAACCGCTTATAGTTGGCCTAGTGGTAAGAGTTTGTATTTTGTAGTAACTATTAAGATGTCTCAAATTTAATTTGTGTTAGTCGTAAACACCTCTAAAGGTTAACGTCAATCTTTCTGAAAAAGTGAAGGCTTTAACGCTTTAAGTTTGTGTGACGGTGAGCTCAAATCTCGTCGATTAATTAATTAAAAGTCTGAAACTATATTAAAAACAAATAAAAATGTAATGACGGTCTATTTTTTTGTTACACCTGAAAAACAAAAACGCACCACGTAGGGACCTATATGCAAGTACAATACGATCTCTATCCAACTTTTCATTTTTAACCAAGTTTACGATACCAACACGTCGACCAAAACTCATCTGGATTTATACAAGTAAATCTTTTGTTACACGCCTAGCTTGGCACTTTATAGTCTTTTGAGAAGGACCTATACTTCCATTTGAATTGGAGGAATAAAGTAATCCCTCATAATGAAGACACGTATCTTTTACTGTAGCATGCAGGTATCCACGCGTCACCTTCTTTTCACCGCCATGTACACACACATTTTTGTCATGTCGATCATGATCAATCTCTTTATATATCCAAAACCCTCACACACACCGTGTCCTCTTGATCCTCAAAAAACACAAAAACAACCTATGATAAGAAATAACCTAAGAAACATGATGAACATATTAGCTATTGGTCTTGTTTTGACATCACTTGTTACAGCAGGGATATGGTCACCATCACCTTCTAGTCCTCCTGTTCACCAAGATGACCATCGTGAAGTCATAGTGAAAGAGGGTCATCGTGTGGTTGTAGTTGAGTATGATAAAGAAGCTGATGGTAGTACTAAAGTGTTGATATCACCACACGAAGTTGCGAATAATGGTGATGAAGAAGTGGAAGAAAAGAGGGCCGAAGAAGGTGGTCAAGCTGGTGGGATGTTTTCGGGTCCTAGAGAGCTTGTTTGTGATGCTTATGGAAAGTGTAAACATAAGATTGCTAGCGTTATAGGCAAAGCAAAAGATAAAGTTGCTGAAACTGAGGAGCATGCCGAGGAAGCTGCGAGTGGAGCTGTTGAGAAAGCCAAGGAAGCTGCGAGTGGGGCTGTCGGGAAAGCGAAAAAGACGGTTTACGAGTACGAAGAGCGTGCGAAAGATGCAGTCGGGGATGCGAAAGAGAAAGCGGCTGAAACAGTGACCGGGCATACCATTGGAGAGTCTTTAGGGAAGGCCAAAGATAGTGTGGCTCATGGGATAGGTAATGTTATTTTGTAGTTTCTCAAAATTTTTGGCGCGATTACCGAAGATTCATTAGCTCCATGATACCACAATATAGATGTAGTATAGTATATAAAAGGAAGGGAAATGTCACACATGACTTGATACTCTACTAAAACTACATTTTGTGCATCATTTTTTAAGAGTGGGAGCTAATGAATGCCACATGACTTGATACTCTACTAAAATGTTTTTGATATTATCATATGCATCCATGTCTTGGTAGACATGAACACTATGGCTAGGTTGATGTTTTAGGTAATATACTGATATGGTACGGAGTACTCCCTCCGTCCCAAAATTATTGTCCACTTTGAATTTTCAAAGTCAAGTTGGTTCAACTTTGACCATAAATATATATTTTTTATTATATAATATTTAATGAAAAATTATACCATTGAAAAGTACACTTAAAACCCAATCCATTTATATATTTTGCATCAAATAATATATAACACCCAAAAAACATTTAAGGTCAAAGTTGAAGAAGAAAGACTAAAAAAGTCAATCATGGACAATAAATTTATGGACAATAAATTTGGGACGGAGGGAGTATCACTTTTCTTGAGGTAAGTGGTTGAGGGTCTAATTAATAATAGTCCCACATATATACTTTCTAGAATTATCCAAAGTTTAAGGCACCTGTATGCATCCAAAAATTAGCTTATACCTTAGTGATACTATTTTTGACCCGTTAGACCCGCGCTAGACTTGGTTAATTGGAGGTTATACCAAATACTCTAACTATGTAGACGTATCTAAAATATAGAGCGAGACCCAACAAAACCATCACCTAATAAATATCCAACCAACTTGACCATAATTAGCCAATGAGTCTTAAATTGCCACCTCTAGATTTGAACTAGTATATATTTGGATTTGCATGTCTACCTCTAATCACATGGTCGGCTATTTCATGGGAGATAATTTGTACACTAACAAAATGACTGCATGCCCTTTATATAGTTCAAATCCCCTCTTATCTTAAGGTGTTTATAATAATTTTAATTGTCTACAAATCAAGCCCGGCAACTATGTCAGTGCCGTAGCTAAGCGATCAGAGGTCCGGTGCGAAAGCTTATACGATAACTAAATGCGATGGTAAAAATATATTATACCGACTATGGAAACCAAAATTATAGTGTTTTGATGATAAATCTCAAGTTTTAACATATATTTACAACATAAGATGGTACAACAGGCAATAATTTTTGTTGGAAGTGAATCTTGAGGCCCTAAATATATAACAGGGTATATATTTTGAGGCCCTTAAAAATTTGAGGGTTCGGTAGCACACCTCGTGTGTGGCTCTTAACTATGTGCAATTATAATCATTATCCATTTGCTTAACAGATAAGGCGAAGAAGGTTGCGGAAGATGTAGTGGGCACTGTAAAAGATGGCGCTTCAAAGGTTAAGAATTTTGATGTAGTGGATTCACCGAAACGAATAGGAGAAGATATACAAAGAAATGTGACAGGCAAAATTGAAGAAAGCGCGGAGCATGTGAAGGAACAAGCGAAAGAAACAGTAATGACTGACAGTCTGCAACACAAATCGAGAAAATTCTGAAAGTCTTCAGCCAGAAGATCTTGAAATAACTATGAGAGAGATAGTTTACAGCTAAAACAAAATCCTATGCCACGTGAACATTTAAAGCGGATCAGGCCTGAGATAAGAAGCTTTCCAATTACTCAATCTTTACAATAACTCTTAACAGATATCCGCATTAAGAACCGTACATGCATTCAATATGCAGCTGTCTTGACACTCAAACGACATCATATAGGACTCGATTTTATCTATCAAAAGGTTTTTGATTGGTTAAAATTTTTAAACATACCTTTACTATAAAACAAACTTAAATAATATGATGAATACTAATTATCTCATGTCTTTTACTTTTTTAAAAATCTAGCTATAGAAGACACATGCTTTAGTCTTCGGACGAGAATAACAATCAAAAGGGTTATATATGGTTGAAACTCATTGCACTTCACCATATATACTCATACATGTGGTAACAATTATATATTATGTATAGAAATTGAAAGCTATCCATATAATTTGTTAAAGGATAATTCCAAAAATAACCAAGTTTGCTTAATTGATGGGTTTTTTTTTTTTTTTACCTTTGATTTGAAAATTCTTGTTTTGAACAAGGTGGCCCCGGTTGTCCAAACGTGTCGCCCCCATGGGACGCCAAGTGTCCCAAGTTGCCCAAATTTGTCTGAGTTGCCCAAAATTTTGCCACTTGGCGTCCCATGGGGGCAACACGTGTTGGGCAACCGGGCCACCTTGGTCAAAATAAGAATTTTCAAATCCAAGGTCAAAAAACCCCAACGATTGAGCAACTTGGTCATTTTTGAAATTATCTCATTTGTTAATTTGATATTAAGTATTCAGGTCAGAAACTATTGATATTGATAAGTATATTTTTATTGTGTCAAATGTCTAACGAAAATTATCATTAAGAATAACTTTCGCAAAAACTATCATTTAAGAAATGTAATGCTTTAGGCATTTAGATTATCAGAGATGATATTTGTATATAGTTTCGCACATGATCTTTGTAAGTAACATAGATAATTTAACGTAGTCTAAAATTTATTAACGAAAACCGCCTATGGTTGGCCTAATGGTAAGAGTTTGTATTTTGTAGTAAAAATGTTGAGATGTCTCAAATTTAATTTTTGGTAGTCCTAAACAATTCTAAAGGTTTAATGACGGTCTATTTTTTTGTTACACCTGAAAAACAAAAACGCACCACGTAGGGACCTATGCAAGTACAATACGATCTCTATCCAACTTTTCATTTTTAACCAAGTTTACGATACCAACACGTCGACCAAAACTCATCTGGATTTATACAAGTAATCTTTTGTTACACGCCTAGCTTGGCACTTTATAGTCTTTTGAGAAGGACCTACACTTCCATTTGAATTGGAGGAATAAAGTAATCCGGCCCTCATAATGAAGACACGTATATTTTACTGAACATGCAGGTATCCACGCGTCACCTTCTTTGCACCGCCATGTACACACACATTTTTGTTATGTCGATCATGATCAATCTCTTTATATATCCAAAACCCTCACACACACTGTGTCCTCTTGATCCTCAAAAAACACACAAAAACAACCTATGATAAGAAGTAACCTAAGAAACATGATGAACATATTAGCTATTGGTCTTGTTTTGACATCACTTGTTACAGCAGGGATATGGTCACCATCACCTTCTAGTCCTCCTGTTCACCAAGATGACCATCGTGAAGTCATAGTGAAAGAGGGTCATCGTGTGGTTGTAGTTGAGTATGATAAAGAAGCTGATGGTAGTACTAAAGTGTTGATATCACCACACGAAGTTGCGAATAATGGTAATGAAGAAGTGGAAGAAAAGAGGGCCGAAGAAGGTGGTCAAGCTGGTGGGATGTTTTCGGGTCCTAGAGAGCTTGTTTGTGATGCTTATGGCAAGTGTAAACATAAGATTGCTAGCGTTATAGGCAAAGCAAAAGATAAAGTTGCTGAAACTGAGGAGCATGCCGAGGAAGCTGCGAGTGGAGCTGTTGAGAAAGCCAAGGAAGCTGCGAGTGGGGCTGTCGGGAAAGCGAAAAAGACGGTTTACGAGTACGAAGAGCGTGCGAAAGATGCAGTCGGGGATGCGAAAGAGAAAGCGACTGAAACAGTGACCGGGCATACCATTGGAGAGTCTTTAGGGAAGGCCAAAGATAGTGTGGCTCATGGAATAGGTAATGTTATTTTGTAGTTTCTGATATACGACAATATAGAAGTAGTATAATATATAAAGGGGGGAAATGTCACATTATATGACTTGATACTCTACTAAAACTACATTTTGTGGTTTCATTTTTTAAGAGTGGGAGCTAATGAATGTCACATGAACTTGAGCATAAGATCTAATCTGGCCATTTCTCTCTCAAAATGTTTTTGATATTATCATATGCATCCATGTCTTGGTAGACATGAACACTATGGCTAGGTTGATGTTTTAGGTAATATACTAATATGTTACGGAGTATCATTTTTCTTGAGGTAAATGGTTGAGGATCTAATGGCTATTTCATAGGAGATAATTTGTACACTTAACAAAATGACTGCATGCCCTTTGTATAGTTCGAATCCCCTCTTATCTTAAGGTGTTTATAATAATTTTAATTGTCTACAAATCAAGTGCCGTAGCTAAGCGAGCGGAGGCCCAGTGTGAAAGCTTATACGATAACTAAATGCGATGGTAAAAATATATTAAACCGACTATGGAAACCAAAATTGTAGTGTTTTGATGATAATCTCAAGTTTTAACATATATTTACAACATAAGATTGTATAACGACAATAATTTTTGTTGGAAGTGAATCTTGAGGCCCCAAATATATAACGGGGTATATATTTTGAGGCCCTTAAAAATTTGAGGGTTCGGTAGCACATCTCGTGTGTGGCTCTTAACTATGTGCAATTATAATCATTATCCATTTGCTTAACAGATAAGGCGAAGAAGGTTGCGGAAGATGTAGTGGGCACTGTAAAAGATGGCGCTTCAAAGGTGAAGAATTTTGATGTAGTGGATTCACCGAAACGAATAGGAGAAGATATACAAAGAAATGTGACAGGCAAAATTGAAGAAAGCGCGGAGCATGTGAAGGAACAAGCGAAAGAAACAGTTAATAATGTAAAGCAAGCGGGTCAAAAGAGTTTACGTGAAATTCTAAGCAAATTAAGAGAGGTAATATACGATGTTATTTGGTACATGGCATCTCGTGATAAGGTTGATGCGGTTGTTGGTTTGATTCATATGCTCGGGTTCTCAACTGCTTATGGTATGTGCGTGTGGGTGACTTTTGTTTCGAGCTATATTTTGGGACGGTATCTACCTAGACAACAGTTTGCAATGGTGCAAAGCAGGATATACCCGGTGTACTTCAAAGCTATGGCATATTGTGTTTCGGCAGCGTTGTTGGGTCATTTAGCAAGGAAAAGGAATGCAATTACGTCAAGCTTGATGGAGATGTTTCAGGGTGTGAGCCTTCTTTCCGCGCTCATGATGGTTTTGACCAACATGACTGTGTTCGAGCCTAAAGCCACCAAGGTAAGCTATATATCTTTACTAAATTTTGTATTTATGTAGTAAACAGTATGTTATAGGTTAGTATGCCATCCGAATTCAAGTCTTAGATTAGATTTGTCATCCAGTTGTAGGTCTATCTCGTATCTTTTAGTAATTGTCTTTACTTCTTCGCTACTCTATTTGCTAATACAAATCCCGGTCCAAAAAATTGGGATTTTGGACTATTTGTCCAAGTTTTAATTTGGTCTGTTATCTAGTCCAATCTTGTTCATTCAAGTATAAAGTTCACCGACTTCTCTAGAAAGTGTGTAGGATAGACGATGCATTTTTAATGTTTGATACACCAAATTCCTACGCTTTTAAATGTATAACTAGAAAGTGTGTAGGATTGACCAATTTGCATGTACTGGCTATAGCGTACAAGATGGTGAATGTAGCCAGCAAAAACAGTCGACATAAATATTGTTTTACTTGCAGTTGATGTATGAAAGAATGAAGATAGAGAAGGAGGAAGGTAGAGGGGTAGCGGTTGCAGCTAGAGACAGGGCAGGAGATGACGGTGGTGCAACAGTGGTGACGCAGACAACGAGTGCAGTAGGCGATAGGCAAGATGTGCTGAGGTTGAACGAAAAGCTGAAGAGGTTGAATACACACTCTTCGGCCCTAAATGTTTCAACACTAGTCTTGCTCACTTGGCATATGGCTTATATGGGCCAAAAGCTTCAAGCAACACGTTAACTTTTGATTCACTCTGACTTCACCAAGACTCCGGATTCACTTGGTACATGGATTCTATATATGTCTGTATAGTTTCTATTTGGACCTTTTATTGTTTTGTTCATCATTTAGATGTAGTTTGTGTTTTTAGGAAGATTAGTTTGTGCTTTGCTAGTACCGTATGTCGATCCCATATCTTTTAGCTTGTTTTTCTTTTATGTTGTTAGATCAATCTTGTATACTTCGAGAATCTTGTTATGATCATGAGAATGTGGGACGTCTTTGTAATCAAATGTCGATATGTTTATTGATGATTAAACCAAGACCAAAGAGTGCAAAACATGTGTTCAAATGTTGTGAACATACAGTCGCGGGGAGGTGTATATTAGTCTACAGGAACAACGAAAGTACCATGTGACTCGAAACTTAATTTGAAGTTCCTATGGTGTCGCCAAAATTATCGATGTGATTGAATGTTAGTTCATTGTGGCACGATACACGATCAGGTATTTACTCTAGTCTAGTACCACATATACGGAAATTAGTGTCCCCAATTCCTATGAAAACAGGGACATGATATCACTATAAAATGAGCAGCTACTTACCTTAGAGGGTTCGGGGTATGTTTAGCAGAATAGCTGTATGTACTTGGACGATTTACATATGGCAGCGAGCAAAGTTATTTTGCTTCGGCAGTTTTGGCAGCGAGAAAGTTATCATGAAACCTTAATGGACTCAAACCACAAACCACAATACGGGCTTACGCCATATTTATCGTCTAATAGTATGTTCAGCAGAATAGCTGAAGTTGAAGCTGAAGCTGGANTAATAATGTAAAGCAAGCGGGTCAAAAGAGTTTACGTGAAATTCTAAGCAAATTAAGAGAGGTAATATACGATGTTATTTGGTACATGGCATCTCGTGATAAGGTTGATGCGGTTGTTGGTTTGATTCATATGCTCGGGTTCTCAACTGCTTATGGTATGTGCGTGTGGGTGACTTTTGTTTCGAGCTATATTTTGGGACGGTATCTACCTAGACAACAGTTTGCAATGGTGCAAAGCAGGATATACCCGGTGTACTTCAAAGCTATGGCATATTGTGTTTCGGCAGCGTTGTTGGGTCATTTAGCAAGGAAAAGGAATGCAATTACGTCAAGCTTGATGGAGATGTTTCAGGGTGTGAGCCTTCTTTCCGCGCTCATGATGGTTTTGACCAACATGACTGTGTTCGAGCCTAAAGCCACCAAGGTAAGCTATATATCTTTACTAAATTTTGTATTTATGTAGTAAACAGTATGTTATAGGTTAGTATGCCATCCGAATTCAAGTCTTAGATTATATTTGTCATCCAGTTGTAGGTCTATCTCGTATCTTTTAGTAATTGCCTTTACTTCTTTGCTACTCTATTTGCTAATACAAATCCCGGTCCAAAAAATTGGGATTTTGGACTATTTGTCCAAGTTTTAATTTGGTCTGTTATCTAGTCCAATCTTGTTCATTCAAGTATAAAGTTCACCGACTTCTCTAGAAAGTGTGTAGGTTAGACGATGCATTTTTAATGTTTGATACACCAAATTCCTACGCTTTTAAATGTATAACTAGAAAGTGTGTAGGATTGACCAATTTGCATGTACTGGCTATAGCGTACAAGATGGTGAATGTAGCCAGCAAAAACAGTCGACATAAATATTGTTTTACTTGCAGTTGATGTATGAAAGAATGAAGATAGAGAAGGAGGAAGGTAGAGGGGTAGCGGTTGCAGCTAGAGACAGGGCAGGAGATGACGGTGGTGCAACAGTGGTGACGCAGACAACGAGTGCAGTAGGCGATAGGCAAGATGTGCTGAGGTTGAACGAAAAGCTGAAGAGGTTGAATACACACTCTTCGGCCCTAAATGTTTCAACACTAGTCTTGCTCACTTGGCATATGGCTTATATGGGCCAAAAGCTTCAAGCAACACGTTAACTTTTGATTCACTCTGACTTCACCAAGACTCCGGATTCACTTGGTACATGGATTCTATATATGTCTGTATAGTTTCTATTTGGACCTTTTATTGTTTTGTTCATCATTTAGATGTAGTTTGTGTTTTTAGGAAGATTAGTTTGTGCTTTGCTAGTACCGTATGTCGATCCCATATCTTTTAGCTTGTTTTTCTTTTATGTTGTTAGATCAATCTTGTATACTTCGAGAATCTTGTTATGATCATGAGAATGTGGGACGTCTTTGTAATCAAATGTCGATATGTTTATTGATGATTAAACCAAGACCAAAGAGTGCAAAACATGTGTTCAAATGTTGTGAACATACAGTCGCGGGGAGGTGTATATTAGTCTACAGGAACAACGAAAGTACCATGTGACTCGAAACTTAATTTGAAGTTCCTATGGTGTCGCCAAAATTATCGATGTGATTGAATGTTAGTTCATTGTGGCACGATACACGATCAGGTATTTACTCTAGTCTAGTACCACATATACGGAAATTAGTGTCCCCAATTCCTATGAAAACAGGGACATGATATCACTATAAAATGAGCAGCTACTTACCTTAGAGGGTTCGGGGTATGTTTAGCAGAATAGCTGTATGTACTTGGACGATTTACATATGGCAGCGAGCAAAGTTATTTTGCTTCGGCAGCGAGAAAGTTATCATGAAACCTTAATGGACTCAAACCACAAATCACAATACGGGCTTACGCCATATTTATCGTCTAATAGTATGTTCAGCAGAATAGCTGAAGTTGAAGCTGAAGCTGGAATTGCAAGCTAAAGCTTATATGATGTTTGACGATTTAATTGGAGTTGGAGCTCATTGTTATTAAATGATATAAACATACGTTAAATTAGGGCATCCACTATGATGAAACTATTAAAAGGTTTATAAAATTACTACCTCATGCAATGTCATTAATTTACAAACTACTTCATATTATTAACCTATTCTCACTATAGATAAAGTCTTTAGTAGATTTATAAAATTGCCACCTCATGCAATGTCATAAATTTATAAACCTCTTCAAAATACTAGACCTTTTCACCTAGACTTGAAATGATTCATCACTATGGTATGCAAATTTTTAAACATCTTCAAAATTTCTTAGACCAATTCTTAAACCACCATAGTGGATGCTCTTAGATTCACATACATTTTAAGCTTTACGTATTCATTCATTATATTCTTAAGGGTATTTAAGTAACTTGATTGACTATAAGCTCTACTCACTTTTAAAAGCTCATTTGAAATAGCTTGAGCTTATAGAAGCTTAGAGCTCATAAAAGCCTTTATAAGCTTGTATGACAAACAACGCTTATTTTATAAGCTAGCCCAATTTTTGTTGGAAAANTAAAGCCAAGCTCTTGTAAGCTTATTGCCAAACACACCCATGTGAAATAGGTTATTTATGAAGCTTATTGGCTAATTTCAGTTTCAAACAAAATAATCCTAAAAGATAATAAATCAAGCTCTCATAGCGATGAACCGTAGATCACGCGACAACGCTGCCCTCTTGACCCCCTCCTTGTGTCATGGCGATACCAAGCTAGCTAAAATAACCGTGCACCACGCCTCAAACTCATTCTATGGTTCAACTTGAACACCATTTTGGTATTAAGTAAATCATAACTACTTTATATTACTTATAAAAATTGAATGACTATTCTTTAAATAATTAATGTCGTTTGCTTAAATTATCCATACATATCTCTTAATCCACTTTAAGCTTGATCATTCTAAACCTAATAACTTTTCAAAAACACACTATATTAATTTTAAAAACAACACGCTTTGCATCAAAGGTCAAACCAGAATCACGATTTCGCAAGTCTAATTATTTTCCGCTATACACCATTTATTTGCGCGGGTATACGTCTGCTAAAATAAGTAATGACACTCTAAAATCACCGATAATTTGTGGCACAAAAAGTCAAAAACCATAGTTTACCACTGGATGACCCACAATTCGGAAAGAAGGAATGCAACATTTCCTGTCATAAGCGATAACTCCATTCAACACGTTTACCTCATGTTGTGAGAGCGATAACTCACTGATCAAACCAAGTTGACCCAACCAATTCAAACCCAATTTGTCCCTGACTCGAAATGGGAGCAGGTTTGAAAAAGGATCTTAGATCATCCAACCACACTATTTATTTCGTGCCATATAGCATTGAACCAATACTACTACATATCACGTACAATTATTCATCTGGAGTGTTGAAAGGTAACATTGTACACTCCTATACCCGTGTTACACATCCGAACCACTATAGTCAGCATCATGACATACAAGCTCCCTAGATCGTTTATGGGAGTAGGCAACTAGTGACACAGGTATACATACCGGTCATTCTATCTATAAAAGTTTACTACTAACGCATACTAACGGAATCCTACATGTAACATGACCAGATACGGTACACATGATACAAGCGAGAGTGACAAACGTCACTACATAAGTACTAATTAACTCACTCCTGATGGGTATTTCCCAGATCTTGAAACAAAATACAATGTGATCTCGAAAGAGGTCTTGACAATTTGAAAGAACCATAGTTCGAAAGAGTCTTGACAAAATGAAGACCATCGATTTGTTGTCTGTCTAGGGAATTCATGACTACTTCTTTCCTGTGATCAAGCTTTAACCAAGCATGTGCATTTGTCTCGATGCTCCCTAAGTTCCTGCATTTGGAAGAGTGTGGGTGTTATTGAATCCCATCAGAATGCACTTTGATTGCATAGTCAACTACTCTAATGAAGTACCCCATTCAATTTATATACGGAATAAAGTGGAAATTTTAAACCATTAACGTATAAATGAGTCAACTTGGGTTGGCATATTATATCTCTAACAGGGTAAATGGGTAAACTTTGAAAAAGCTATTTAAAATCTGTTTTTTCCAACACATTTTGAGATGGTGCATTCAAGCTCTTGGATCTTTAAACTAAAAAGCTAATAACATTAGATTGTCGCTAAAATAGTCTGAGTATCTTTGATATCAAAAAGTAAGTATTTAGGAACGGACAGATCAAACCAAACTGACCAGACCATTTTAAGCCGACAAAAATGACCGATTTCAACCCGTTACCCAAATGGGTCAGCCTGCCCATTTTGCCACCTCTACATGAAACTGGTGTTCAAGTGAGAGTTTCATCTTCATGACGGCTTTAAGCAAATAAAAGCATGGAAGTGACAATATGTACCTGAATCTGTCTCTGCAGAAACTTGACGTACTCAACAGCTTCTTCTAGCATGTCCGCTGTGTTGGTTTGCTGAATCATGACAGCATTGCGCATTATATGAACAAAAAAAGGCCCATTTTCTAGAAAGTGGTCATGTAGATGTATCATATTTAGATATATACAATTTGAAGCCAAAGCAAGACCTTAATTGATATGGACTATATACTTAACCGAAAAATGGGAGGCAACCAAACACCAAAAAGCACTGACAATTAAAAACTTTTTCTAACCCTCCACTTGCTCAATATTACAAGAGTCGATTAATAAGATTAGCCGTGCAGTGGCTAATAGTTACTAACCCACTCGTAAGTAGCATTAAAACAATATATTTGGATGCCCACCACATCTGTTCCACTAAATATGAACCGAAACAAAGGAGAGATAAAAGAGTAGTCAAAAAGCCCATAAAGATCGAAAAACCTTAGTGCCTAGGCCTAGGCTATATAATCAATCATTTCTACCTACCACAATAGGTTTAAACATACTACTCAAGATTCGTGCTGGTCCTGTTGATATACATTAGGATCCAATGTGGGAACTAGATAAGTTCCTGCACTTCTAAAATTATATGCGGCTTTTCATGTCTTCAGTTTCAGTAATAACAATCATCGTAATGGCCGCATGTTTGTATCGCTGTGGCTAAAATAGTTCAACTGTAACAGCACATCTTTTAACAGAAAAGAAACCGATAGAGGTGGTGACTCAAGCTCACAACTTGACAGTTTACAGTTCCATTGTTACCATTGGACTTGGTAAACCCCGAATTGAAATGACTACACGTAATACAACTAACCCAACTACTCACGTAGTTTAACTAAACCTCGTAAAATACATGAATAAATGACTACAAAGAGATTTCGTAAGATCTTTGACAATCTCAATCCTCAAACACCTACCTCTAAAACAAAACATGTTAATCCATGATTAAAAGTGGTTCATGAACTATATACCAAGTTATCGTAAACCAAAAGTTTCAACTTTCAAACCTCGGCAGCACGGCAATAATGTCACATTACCTCGATGAATGGTGATAAAAATGATTGGCGTGGTCAACGTGTAGGCCTTAGTTTGACGTCTAAAAGTCATAATGGTCCCCATAATCATTGAATTTACTCATTTAGGTACCTTTACTACTGGCATATGATAAGCACTCAAATAAAACTATAAAGGCAGCAGCAGTACAGTGTATCCATTGTAATTTAAAGCAGTTACTAATAATGGAAAGCAAGGACTAAAAGGGATTTACTTACCTTATCCATATTTGGAACCAGATCTTGTAGCTTCCTTATTCTGTCACTAATTCTAGTCCTCCTAACCTATAACACATAAATAATTTCACCAAAAGTTAATTACTCCCCAGTCACTATTAACACAACCACAACAATAACAGCTAAAACAAGAAAATTACCCTCTCGGCAATACTCCGAGGATGAGTAGCACATCCGCGCTTTGCTCGAACTCGACACGGCACTGACTCCCCTAGCAGCTTGTCCATCTCAGCATCCAACAATGCACTCTGGTCTCCACTCTGAATAATATTCAAATTAAATCAAAGTTCTATCTATTATCAGCTCGTAACTAGCTAAATATATATAAGCCTTACAAATTTTCTGAATATGCTATATAAATGTTTTTTTTTTTGGAAATTAATTTTTTTGTCACATAAAACTAGCTTATTATATGAATTGACTCTTGTATTTTAATAAAGCAAGTTGCTTAGTACTTTCTTTCAAGCCGTTTTGTTAATTACTAAATATAGTAAGTTTTTTCTAAACTTAAATCTAGTACTTGAAGCTACCCCAAAAAATACCAAACTAGTCCATTTTCATGACTTATAGTACTTAATTACCATAACAAACAAAAACGAAAAATATAATGTACATATAATATAAACATAAGGGCGAGTTTTGACTCAGATGTACGCGGCCTAACAGAGGTATCACGTGACTATTTTCGACCCTTTCCTTACCCACCGCCCTAGTACAGTTTTGAAAAAAATGACTAACCAGCTGTGTAGTAAACTTAGCTCGTTGACCATCTAACCCAGAAGGCGAAACATAATCATCATAACCAGAATTCGAGTACCCCGAAACAAAAGTACCATCTCCAGGAGCATTGATCTGAGAAAAGAACTCAGCAGGCAAACTATTCTGCCTGTTAGCAACACTAATACCACCACTACTAGTAGGTGGTAACAACATAGTAGAACTGGGATCCACGTAAGTAGCAGGAGGTCTAGAAGTGGGCCCAGTACTATGTTGTTGATGAAAAGGATGGGTATGAGGTGGTGGTGTTAAAGGTGGTTTGGGTGGATCAATGATGACATCTTCTTCTTCAGATTCCAGGAGTGCTTCTAGCCATGTTGCTGGTGCTGACCGGAAGCGTGAGAGACCAATACCACCACCACCACCGGTTGTCGGTTGCATTTTTCTTCTGTTTGGTTTGGTTTGGTTTGGTTTTTCTTCTGTTGGTTTCAGATAAGTTTGGTTTCCCTTTTTGTTAAGTTAAGTCACTCGTGTTTATCCTTGCTGTTATTACTTGTACACAATGGGAAACAAAAATAAAAACATTAAAAGAAAAATATAGTATACTTTATGCGTTTTCCTAATACTAGACGTCACCTTCGCTCACATTTCAACTCGGCATCATATCATCATTAAACACATCACTGCTTACCTCAGTTTACACCACTAATGATCGTCGCTCTCTTCACCTTTAACCTATTTTTATAACAAATTTAATTAAAACTATATTAAACATTTATTCATAATTAAGAACAGTATATTAAAAATAAAAGACATCATAAATCTAAAAAACCCTTAAATTAAACTTCACGAGAACAGTGTTCCACCAAATAATCACGAATATTTTGATGCACTTGAACCGATTTGATTTGTCTGATAACTCGTAACGTTTGTTCCTGGGATCGTAAGAGGTCGTCCGGTTAATGTGCTTTCTCCGGATACTAGTCGGGAGATATCGCCTTTCTTTTGTGTTTTCGAGTCATATTATTTAATATGATGTATGTACACATCATATTCCTTATTCTTTTCAAACGCGTCAGTCGTGCGTGATTTGCTAATATAGGCCACTTTTTCTTCAGAACACCAAACACTCGTTACACGTATTTCCTTGCCGCTTTATGCATTCGCTTATATCATATTCGACTTAACAAGTGTCACCACTCTGGATATATCCTGTCGACAAGGTAATATCCTCATGCGTAGTTACACCGTTAGCCACAAACGAGACATTTGGTGCTTTTCCGTCCTTGAGATATTGAATAGAGGCGATTGATGTATAGCGTTGATGTCGTCGTTTGCACCAGAAACACCAAAAAAAATGTCATATCTATAAGTCTTGTGAAGCAACATCTTCCAACAAAATGAATGGATTCAGAACTTGATCACGTCTACAATATTGCCCTTTATATGCGTTCGGACAACCAAACCACTTCAAATCTATACAATCAAGGCTTCCTGACATTCCTAAAAACCCGTGCTTTTGTTCGTGAAACGCGCATAGCTTTTCAACATCTGTGTTAGTAGGTTTCGCAAATAATCTTCTCCAAATATTTTCATAATAGACTTACAAAAATTATCAAGAGAATGACAAGAAGTTGTTGAGCCCATTCGCAAATATTCATCAAGGGCGTCAAGAACAGTGTCGTATGCCAATTGACGAATTGCGGAGGTGCCCTTCATCAATGCCGATATGCTTCTCTTCTGGTACAGTCAGTATTATCATGAAAGTATGCAAAACGATTAGTTACTTCTTCAACTATGCTTGTGAATAGCTCTCAACTCATTCGAAACCTCTTCCGGAAAATGGTATGCATCGTACAACGGATCCGCACTAAAATATGAGCCAACTAGACGCTCTTGAGAACCATAACGATCTTTACTTACGATGTTAATCATCGGTCGCGCACTTTGTCGTATATTCTTAATAAACAACAACGCTCTTCTAAATAAAGTCAATTCCCTACTCGTAACTTCTTCTTCTGATGAGTCGGTGAACATGAATGTTTCGGAATTCATTTAGATAATGAAGAATGATAAATGTTTTGTTTAAGTTGTGTATATATAGAGAAAAAAATATGTTTGAAGTTGTGTATAAAAATGATATGGTACGAGAGTATTTGTAGGTAAATATATTTGTAGGTACGAGAGTATTTGTTCGTGAAACTTTCATAGCTTTTCAACATCCGTGTTAGTAGGTTTTCGCAAATACTCTTCTCCAAATATTTTCATAATAGACTTACAAAAATTATCAAGAGAATGACGAGAAGTTGTTGAGCCAATTCGCAAATATTCATCAAGGGCGTCAAAAACAGTGTCGTATGCCAATTGACGAATTGCGGAGGTGCACTTCATCAATGCCGATATGCTTCTCTTCTGGTACAATCAGTATTTTCACGAAAGTATGCAAAACGATTAGTTACTTCTTCAACTATGCTTGTGAATAGCTCTCAACTCATTCGAAACCTCTTTCGGAAAATGGTATGCATCGTACATCGGATCCGCACTAAAATATGAGCCAACTAAACGATCATGAGAACCATAACGATCTTTACTTACGATGTTAATCATCGGTCGCGCACTTTGTCGTATATTCTTAATAAACGACAACGCTCTTCTAAATACAGTCAACTCCCTACTCGTAACTTCTTCTTCTGATGATGATGAGTCGGTGAACATGCATGTTTCGGAATTCATTTAGATAATGAGGAATGATAAATGTTTTGTTTAAGTTGTGTATATATTGAGAAAAAATATGTTTGAAGTTGTGTATAAAAATGATAGGGTACGAGAGTATTTGTAGGTAAATAAAATGATAAAGTTTG
>LBNU01014304.1:9142-23137 GCA_014162995.1 Artemisia annua | reverse complement strand
TTTTTTCTAAAGTTATTAGAAAACATGGAAACTTGTAATTTTACACTTAGCTCCATATATTTTATTTAAAATTCAACCACCAAAGTTTTATTAATTACTTCCTCTTTTTTTAAGTTTTTGTTTTCATAAATTTGACACCTATATTTTTATGCATTTTTTTTCTTAACCAAATTTCTTCACCAAATTTATTAAGTTTGACCAAAATCAATTTAATTTTGACTTTCTATTGACCAATCATATTGCTCGATTTCGCCTACGTGTCAAAATCGAGCTCTCCTATTGGTCTAATTTTTTTTTTTAATGAGAAAGGTTTTGTAAAAATACTCCGAAATGATGTAATTCTTTTATTATATAAAAGATATAGTAAATCTTATTAAATCGATATCTTTAAAGTTTCAACATAAGAACTAGGCCCTTCAAGTTAATCCAAATTAAAGTCTGCATAAAGTAAAATTATTTTAATTCTCTGTCATGAAAAATCTTTCGGGACCATGTACTTAATAGCTTTCAACGTCATGTCATACGACTCATTTGTTTGGTCCCATTTTTCTTATCATTATTCTCAAATATTTGTCTACATGTTTTAATTTCTTTTAGAAAAACTCCAAAATACATACATGTCGTTTGTTTCGTGTTTCGCTTTAAATCATTGTGGTTTTTTTGCACAAAATCATCCCTTCGTTAGTAAAGTTGGCACAAAAGCATCCCTCCATTAGAAAAATCAGTGAATAAGGACTAACGATGCAAATTATTTTCCGTTATATCCTAACGCAAGCGAAAATATTTGCATCGTTAATCCTCCGTTATCACCCACCATACATCTCCTAACCGATTTACGTTTTCGTCCGTTTTATTACGTGTTCGTCCATTTTTCTCACGTTTTCGTCCGTTCTTTTCACGTTTACATACGTTTTTATCTGTTTTCATACGTTTTTACCCGCTTTAATACGTTTTTATCCGTTTTCGTCTGTTTTTAAACGTTTTCGTCCATTTTTCACGTTTTTATCCGTTTTCGCCCATTTTTACATGTTTTTGTAGGTTTTTTTTTTCACGTTTTCATACGTTTTTATCAGTTTCCATTATTCCATAGGTATTAATCTTTTTTCGTCCGTTTTTAAAGATTTTCGTCTGTTTTTTTTCACATTTTTATCTGTATTCGTCCGCTTTTACACATTGTCGTCCTCTTTTTCATGTTTTTATACGTTTTCATCCATTTTTCTCACGTGTTCGTCTGTTATTACGCGTTTTCGTCCGTTTTTTCAAGTTTTCATACGTTTTCACGTGTTCGTCCGTTTTTCTCACGTTTTTATCCGTTTGTACACGTTTTCGTCCGTTTTTCACGTTTTCATACGCTTTTATCTGTTTTCATACATTTCTATCCGTTTTCATACGTTTTTTTATCCGTTTTCGTCTGCTTTTAAACGTTTTCGTCTGTTTTTCTCACGTTTTTATCCGTTTTCGTCAGTTTTTACATCTTTCTTCAGTTTTTTCACGTTTTTATACGTTTTTATCCATCTTCATACGTTTAATCTGTTTTCATCCGTTTTTATACGTGTATGTCCGTTTTTATCCGTTTTTTACACGTTTTCGTCCGTTTTTTTCACGGTTTCATACGTTTTTATTCGTTTTAATACGCGTTCGTCCGTTTTTCTCACATTTTTATCCGGTTTTGTCCGTTTGTACACGTTTTCGTCCGTTCTTTTAACGTTTTCATATGCTTTTATCCGTTTTCGTTCGTTTTTTCTCACGTTTTTATCCGTTTTCGTCCGTTTTTACATGTTTTCGTCAGTTTTTTTTTTCTTCATGTTTTCATACTTTTTATCAATTTTCAAATGTTTCAATCTGTTTCGTCCGTTTTCGCACGTTTTTATTCGTTTTTGTCCTTTTTACCTGTTTTCGTCCGCTTTTTTCACATTTAATACGTTTTTGTCCCTTTTTCTCACGGATTTTATCTGTATTCGTCCGTTTTTACACGTCTTCGTCCAATTTTTTTTCTAAATTTCATACGTTTTTCTCCGTTTTCTTATGTTTTTAAACATTTTCTTCAATTTTCTCATGTTTTTATTCATTTTCATACGTTTTAATCTGTTTTCGTCCGTTTTTAAACGTTTTCGTCTGCTTTTCTCACGTTTTTATCCGTTTCGTCCATTTTTACATTTTTCGTCCGCTTTTTTCACGTTTTATTAGTTTTTGTCCGTTTTTCCCGTTTTAAACGTTTTCATCCGTCTTTCTTACGTTTTATCCGTTTTCGTCCGTTTTTCACGTTTTCATACATTTTTATCTGTTTGTATCCGTTTTCATACACTTTTATTCATTTTTGTCTATTTTTATACGTTTTCGTCCAATTTTCTTATGTTTTTATCCGTTTTCATCAATTTTTATACATATTATATGTATGAAAACAGATAAAATTGTATGAAAATGGGTAAAAATATATGAAAATGGATAAAAACCTATGAAAAAGTGAGAACAACGGATATAAACATGTAAAAACTGACGAAAACAAATAAAACGTGAGAAAACTAACGAAAACATATAAAAAGAGAGGAAAATGTATAAAAACATATGAAACATGAGAAAAACAGATGAAAACATGTAAAAACGGATAAAAACTGATGAACATACTTTTTGCTGAACAAAAACAATAACTGATGAACAAAAACATGTTCAAAAGCAACCGACACTAACTAATGAACAAAACGGACACTAACAGATGAACAAAAACATGTTGAAAAACAACCGACACTAACTGATAAACAAAACTACCTAATAATGAATAAAAACTGATGAACATACTTTTTGCTGAACAAAAAATATGTTGAAAAAAAAGCGAAACTAACTGATGAACAAAAACATGTTGAAAAACAACAGACACTAACTGATGAACAAAACTACATAATAATGAATAAAAACTGATAAACGATAACTGATGAACATACTTTTTGATGAACAAAAAACATGTTGAAACACAACCGACACTAACTGATGAACAAAAACATGTTGAAAAACAACTGACCCTAACTGATGAACAAAACAACCTAATAATGAATAAAACTGATGAACGATAACTGATGAACATACTTTTGCTGAACAAAAAACATGATGTACAATAACCGACATTAAGTGATGAAAAATAAAAAGAACTATCACTCTTTGAATTTTAAATTAATAAAATGATTAATAGTACGTTTTTGTACAAAAATTAGTGCATTTAATTCAATTTGAGTGATTCGAAAGCTTGTGTAAAGAGTGAACCAAAATCCTACAACTTTATTGTTTTAAGTTTATCACGATTCAACATTTATGAGAGTAAAAAATATGGTCGAAAATGCCAAAAAAATCAATACCCATTTGATAGGTAAAAAAAATAGTTTCAAAATTTTAATAAGATTTATACCAAATTAAAGAGAATTAAATTTTAGAAATTATGGTGAAATCGTGTTTTTTTTTTTTTTTTTTTTTTTTTTTTTAAAGTTTGTCGTTTAAGAGTTATGTGCGTTTCAATTTTGAGAGTGAAATGTAAAAAACATGGAAAATGACCAACATACCCCTAGGCAGATTTTTTAAATAAAATAGATAAGAAGACACATGTCACATGATGAGTGTTTTTTTACACTTTTTATCACTTTGCAATTGATAGCAACTCTTGTCATAAATACATTTTAGCTATATATATGGACCTATGTGGTGCAAATTTATATAGGGCAAAATTTGATTATCATATTAGCTATAAGGTTAAAACAAGTTGTGATTTAGACCATCCATCCGTAATAGATGGTCGTTCTTGTTCGGTCACCCCAAACCTGATACGTTTCTCCATTAACCCCCCTCGACGTGTCTCATGTGCATTTTTTGGAGGACTTGATTGATATGACGACCAAGTCATCTGGTATGCTTAGCAAAAAAAAAAATAATAAATAAAAAAAATCATACCCAAACGTCCAAGAAAGTTACCGTTGGGTCATTTATAAAAAAAGAAAAAAAAAATTAAATATATTTAAGTTATAAATACCTCAATATTTTTCATATTTATATACAATTTCAAACCCAATCTTTATATACACACTTTAATATTCTCAACTAAAAAAAATGAATTCCGATCAATTTCTTTTACATCATCGGATCTAGAGTTTTTAAAAGACGTTGTTATGCTTGTTCAAGCTTCTACTTTTAAAATCCCAAAAAACCCCCACGAAACATTATAGATAGAGATCGTTACGATGCTCATGATCGTCTAGTAGCCACTTACTTTATGAAAAATCAATGCATGACGGAAAATTATTCTGTAAGCGGTTCAAAATGAGCAGATCACTATTCACAGACATTGTTCGAGAATAACCTGATAATGCGCCGTATTTTTAACAAACCAGTGATTGTACGGGAAAATGGCATTTTCCCATTAATGTAGTGTACCTCTGCAATTCGTTAACTAGCATACGTCCCCGTTCCTGATGTTCTAAACGAATGTATGCAAATGGGTGAGAAAACTTCCCGTGATGTCCAAAAAACTTTCTATAAGGCTATTATGGAGACAAATTTTTGTAAAGGCCTACTTATGCCGATGTCAAAAAACTATATGCTTTTCAAAAGGAGAAACAGAGTTCCCTAGGATGTTAAGAAACATTGATTGTATGGGTTGATCGTAGGTTAATTGCCCAAATGCATATTGTGCTCAATATTGTAAGGGTGATAACGGGCCACATCCATTCATTTTATTGGAAGAGGTTTCCTCGCACGACTTGTTAATTTGACATGATTTTTTGGTGTTTTCGGGGCGGACAACGATGTCAATGTTATACGTTAATCGCCTATTTTAAACGATCTGAAAGACGGGAAAACATCAAAGGTTCTGATTGTGGCTAACGACTTGACTTATAAATGGGGATATTGTCATACTGACAGGATATATCTGAAAATGGTCTATTCTTATTAAGTCTATTTCACAGCTAGACTCAATTGATACGAAGCGAATAAGATACAAGCAAGTGCATGAAGCAACACGAAAAGATGTGGAACAAGCGTTTGGTGTGCTAAAAAAAGTGAAATATAATAAAAACTCTCGCACGACCGATGTTTCTTAAAAAAAATAACGGATATGATGTACACATGCATCATATTACATAATATGATTATAAAAGGCAGGGGCAATATCTCTGGACTTTTATCTAGGAGCAACATCGTGATAATGATCTCGTACGAACGCATGAAGAAACATTAAAAGTTGTTAAAGATTTAGTCAACGAGGAAACTTATCTAAGCGTTAAAGCCGATTTAGTGAACACATTTGGTGTCGAACAAATAAGCACTACTTTTAATGTAATGTTTTATTTTATTTTATTTGAATTATTAATATAATATTTTTTTTACTTATTAATGAAATTTTAGTTTAAGTGTTTTTAAGAAAGAAAGAGCAATATGACCGCGGTCACCATTACACTAAGTTGATCATGAAAAAAATTGTAGAAAGAAAAAGCCGGGTTGATTTTGATGTGCGAGAGAATGGTTTTATTAAGATTTAGACTAATGATAATGGGAGCGTCTTCCCCCACCCAACCGAGTTCTCCCCATTAGCTCAACCGATGACAACCACGTTCCACCCCAACTCTTTCAATCTTTCGGTTGGCTACCAAACCGAATCTTTTAATTGTTTTGTGTGCGTAGCTTCTTTTTTTTTATTTGTTTTTGTGGGTGTGTTTATGTTTGTGGTTTCGTCCGCTTTTATTTGCAAATTATGGTTGAGTTTTAGTATTAGAGAGAGAAAGTTGAGGTAACGTTGACGTGATCGGGGTGACTACAAAAATTATATTTTACACATCGAGTAGCAATGTAGCATACTAGCATGATACAAAAGGAAATCATTGAGTTAGGTACTGTAGGTAGGGTACGTGACCAAATATTGCTTTTTATGGATGGATATAAAAGGGTCATAAATCTAGAAAAGGAAATCAGGTCACAAGCGCATTAGGAAAAACAAATATAAAAACATATAAATAACAAAAGTACGATAAGTTATATGTAACGTGAACTACACGAGAAAAAGGTCCAGTTTCCAAACGGCATTGGCCAACTTTTCTTAATTACAGGTAATTACGTTTTCTGATTTTCAAGAATGCTCCTTCGATTATATCTGTTAAACTCTTAAAAAAAATAAAATAAAATAAAAAAATGGTATGTCACATTTACTAGCAGTTAGGGGGTATAATCGAGCTCGAACTAAATTCAAATTTGTCGTCCATTTATCAAGCCGAGATCATAATATTGTTGAAGCGAGCTCTATCAAACTTCAACTAAACTCAACTCAGATTTCTACTCTAGTCATAGCATTTCCTAATTACTTACTTTGAAGAATTTAAAATCAGGTCCATCTGATCGGTTCAACCAGTCAGTTCGTAGACGGGACCGAATGTGGTTGTGCGATTGCTTGTTTGAGAAGCGAATTAAACCGGTTGTTTTTTCTTAACACAGGTGAACCCGGTTTGATAAACCCTGCCGAGTTTTGACCTTTGTTCATATTTTTTCCTCATTTTAATCCACATAAACTTTTTATTTCCTCTAAAACTAACAAAATCCTCTTTCTTTTCATTTCTCAGGCACTACCACACAAAAAAAAATGTGTTGGGTTGAATTCTATACTTATGTACAAAGATATTGTGATTTTGGGAAGTTTTAAATTTGATTGAAAAGTTGAAGTGGTGATGACTGATATTGTTAAATTTCGATAAAACAAAGAAGAATTATAAATAATGTTGGTATTATATTTGCTTAATTTTGAGAGTTATTTTTTATTCAAGAAACACCTATCAATTATAGCTTTTTATAAATGACATTTATGGGTTGATTGTTTTTGCCTTTTAATAGTATTATAGATATATGTTAGGAAGCACAAACACACCAAAAACCTCGGAGTGGAAGTGTCGGACACGGACACGCCTCGGACACGTGTCCGACACGCACGTGCTGTTTGGGTCAGACACAGATTTGGACACGGATTTGGCCGACATTTTGAAATACTTCCCTGAAAACGCTCATGAACCAGAAACACTTGATGAAATATTTTAGACTCTTGAAAACATAGATCTAATTTAAGAGCTCACGCCGGAAAGTGATACACGACACAACTGTAGTGATGGGTTTCGCTTGAAACCAACAACCAGATCCGGAGAGAGATTGTGACACACGAACGACGACTTAGAAATGAGACATGTGGCCGGAGATTTCGTGGATTCCGGCGGCTTAGAAATGGACGACAGCTTAGAAACAACTAGGTTTTTTTTGTTAGAAGTAAAAGGGAAAATGTGGATGAGAGGTAGAAAAGTCAATTTATACGAGTACTAGTAGTATGTTGGAGTGTGTGTACCTTATATTTTATTTATTGTAAGTGGGTGAGATATTTTATTTTTTTGCAAGGTGTGTAAAAGGAAAAATATGAGATAGTTTAATACATAAAATAAATATTTAATTCCCGTGTCCATGCCGTGTCCATGTCCGAGGTGATTTGCACACTCCCACAATTGATTTTCACATTCAAATTATGAGTGTCTTAACATTTATACCATCACATCATTTTTATTTATTTTCATCCTGTAAAGGTATAAATGTCAAAATACTTATAATTTGAGTGTGTCAATCAATTGTGGGAGTCTGCAATGGGATCACCTCAAGTTGAAAGATACAACTTGACTCAAGTTGGGGTATTATGAGCCATTGAATTTGATCGAATGGCTCAAATATATAGAGTTTAAAGACAAAGTACGAACAAAGTCAATTTCATCTACCGGTTTAATCGAATGTACAACGCCGTATTTTTGGATGATTTTATCCAAATAACTGCCATTTCTGATGTGTAATATGCGTTTGAAATGATTATAAACTTGCTATTGAAGACAAACTAAATAATAGAGCTTTTGTTGGGGGTATTAATGGAGTTAGTTTGCAATGAGGAAGATGACCCATTTGTTTTTATTTTGCAAAACAGGACCACCATATTGTTTTCTACGACCCTAATAATAATATTATGTAAATTTTCAATTTAGCTCCTATGACTTTTTTAGATTATGAATTTAACCTTAACAAGAAATACTTGATATCAGGCTTACGATCCTAGGTTACAAGACCAAAACAAGACCATTTTTTTTTATCAACTTCTTTTATTACAAAAAGTTTATAAAACATATAAGTTGCTATTAAAAGAATTATATAATATTGTGTAGAACCAAATTAGCATTAGCCATTCCTATAGAAACATTTTTTTTAATCAAGGCTTACATCCAAATATTTGCATAGGGCCTCCAAATTTAACGAGACGGCCCTGCGTATGCGTGAGTGAAATCGGATAAAGCATGACATGCGACACTATATATTGAAGATGGTCAAAGTATAAATATGAATAAAGTTGGTTTAACTAGATGGTTGAATCGGTGACGCGATAAACTGACGACTCAACCGGGTCAAATGAAAAACCGAAGTTTAAAGGATTGCTTACTTTATATAAACATGTTTACTCTCGTAGACAATTTCACTCGTAATGTAGCTACACATGTTGTACCATACCAAATTGTTTACCCCTAGATTTGATTTTGTCACATATATTGGATGCAAATCCACCAAAAGATATGCTGCGTGTGAATTATTTAAAACTTGAAGCATCTAACGGTGTTCAATTTACCACGTTGTTGCCTAATATTAATACCCACCAAACCAACCTCTAGATGCTAAATTTTATATCCACTCCGTGTAAAAGAGTTTATTTTTTTTCTCTTAAAGTAATATTTGAGAAATTGATTATGGGGACAAGATAGTTAATGTTGAGTAATGTTGATTCTTTCCTCTTAAAGTAATGTTGGACCCATCGACAATTTATTTCGTCTAATGATTTTTTCTGTTGAAGTAATATTTGAAAATATTGACTGAAATGAATAAAATGTACCAAAATGGAAATATGGAGAGTGCGTTTAGTTGGAGAAAAAATTCTTTTGTTTTTTATTTTTAGTTTTGTAAAAATTTGAAAGAGAAATTTATCTCCACAAAATCTTTGAAAATAAAGAAAACACGTTTAGTTGATTTTTCCATTTTCTATTTTGAAGAAAGGGAGGGAGTGTTGTGGGTTACAAAAGAAAACAAGGAAAGCAACTAAAATTTGTTTTGTAATTTTCCTTGTTAGGCTTAAAAATAGGGGATTTTGTGTTTTGCAAAATATTTTATTAGAAAACGCTGATTTGAACGCGATTTCTGTTTTTCTTATTTTCCACAAAAACATTTTGTGGAAAACAAGGGCGTCTTCCCTCAACTAAACGCACCCGGAGTGTTTCTAGCAAACTGAACGTACAATATATTTTTGAAAAAATAAATAATGTAAAAAAGCTTAATCTATCACTATTAGATATCAAAAATTCAAAATGGTTGTTTGAAGATAAAAAATCTGAAATATGTCAAGACACATGCATCGACAATTTTGTTTCGTCTAATGATGTATCATCGGTATAAATCAATAACAATTAATAAGTACTGTACGGTATTTTAAAGAGAATCATTATTATTGTTTTTAAGATTGCACAAAATGGAAGTTTCGTTTACGACATTTTAAAGAGAATCATTTTGCTTTTCTGGTTGGTTTTGTTAACGGAAAATGATTGGAGACCTAATTTGTGTGCCTAAACCCATGGCTAAACATATGTGACACGATCCTGATGGTTTGTGAAAAGTGGGTCCCATGACTGCAACCATCCTGATGATGCCACGTAGGCTTAGCCATTTTTAGGCATCCCAATCACTGAACATGTTGAATAGAGCATTGTTACAAATTTAATATCCCACCAGACTGGCCACAAATTTGGGATATAATTGCCAACTGCATTGAACTTCAAACTCGTTTCTATCGAATAGTCCATCGTGAAATAATCTATCATCAGATATATTGAACTTCAGATCTCCATTTTCCAGTTGTATGTGGTCCAAGATTTTATTATTTTCACGTTTCCATCAAGCCAAATAATTGCATAAAGACCCGCGGTAAAGGTCCGTCGTCCAACATGGTCGACCCTCTAATAAAGACGCGTTCTCCTCCTTGCACATCCTCTCACTCGACGAGTCCCTTAGGCCGAAAAGGAAGAACTCGGTCGAAAATAAGACCGAGCCGTGTGAGACTGTGAGGGTTTTGTGTGTGTGGTGTTTTTATTAAATGATTTTTGTGAGGTATATTTGTATTTAAGTGAGGTAAGTTTTGATGGTGTCTTTGGTTTTCTTATTACGCTAAGTTAGTCATGAAGTTGTTGTAAAGCAAGAAAGTTGATATAACAGTGGTTCCTCGATCTTGTCGTGGTCATCATTACAGCTAGCCTAACACTTTAGTGTTTATAATAATATAGAATCATGGTCTTTCATGCAAGCAATGATTGCAAGCACTCGATGCTTTGGATTTCCAGTATTAGGAGGTGTTAGGGTTACGCTATTACGGGTATTTTGTTGCTTTCGCGATAAAAACAAAGAAGTCTTAAATTGTGAGTCACACAATCGAGTGAACAACTAAGTTTTAGTTAATTAAAAATCATATTTATATTAATTTGAATTGAAAGAATACATTGGGCTTTCACGTTTCAATCTACCCCATCCACGAGAAAAAGTCGAAAGAGTTGATAGCAAAACATTGAAGGACCCATGGACCACAACACCAAAATTTTTAAAGATTTTTAAAGAACTGAAAAAAATTGACGACTATTTTCCTTATCCTTAACTTAAATGTCCTGTATAGTTCCCAAAAAAAAAATAATAAAAAAAATAAAAATAAAAATAAAAATAAAAATAAAATAAAGGTGCTGTATCTCACATTTAAATGTCCCGAAGGAAATGAAGACATTGGGCCTTCACGTCTTAATTTAGCCCATCCACAAGAAAAGTCATAAGGCTTGATAGAAAATGAGTTAGGAAACCATTAAATGTTACTCGTCATCTTATGTTTCTGATAATTATATAGAAGAGTAACATGATTTGATGGTTAGAGGCTTAGAGCACTAGGTGCAATTCGCCAGTCCCTTCGCCAGTCCAGCGTGTCCTTCTCGCCACCCTCGCCACTGCACCGACCCCCTCCTTATCCTTCGCCGTTTGGTGCCTCCTCGTCTGCACGACGAGGCTCCAATACTTTTTGTCAGAACCCTTACTTTATTTTATTTTTTATTATTTTTTTTGGGTAGATATAGATCCGGTTTTTAGTGTGTGTGAATAATATGTGTATAACAGTTAAAGGTAGAAGATAACATTTTATTTTATTTTATTTTATTTTATTTGTGTTATGGCTCGGTAGTAACTAGTAAGTGGGCTTGTACCAAAGTTAAATTGTGTGTGTTATCTCAGTAAGTAAAAATTGTGTGCGAATAAATTGTGTTTTGTGTGTGTTAATTTGTATTTGTATTTGAATGAAATGAATTTATATTATGTGAAAAATTGAATAAAAAAAATAAAGTTGTAAGTGGTGGGCCCCAAATAAGTAAGTTGAGATTAGTTGTTAATGAGGGGGTTAGTTGTAGGGATGAGTACGGTACCGATCCCGTACCGAATTAGTGGTACCGATTTTTTCCCGAGCAAAATTAGTGGTACCGGTACCGTACCGAACGGGATTCGGATACTAGTACCGGGAAATCGGGTTTTTCCCGTTTTTTTCGGGAATTTCCCGATTTGGTACCGGTCCCGTACCGAATTAGTGGTCCCGATTTTTTTCCTCCTTATTTCGTAGTACCGGTACCGTACCGTATATCGGGAATCGGTACCGTTTCGGTACGGTACCGGTACGGTTCCGGTTCGGTTCCGGGATTCGGTTCGAAATGCTCATCCCTAATTAGTTGTGAAGAGTATTTAAGGTGATGTGGCACCCCGTGAGCCTTAAATGAAGAGACTTACCTCCTCATTGCACCTAGTGCTCTTATATCTTGTATCCCACATAGGTAGAAAGTAAGAGCAAATAGGTACTTTTTAATCCAAGCTTAAATCTAAAGTTACTCATGAAATGATATGCACCGCACAAAAAACTAATGTGTGATGCTATATTCTTGATTGTTTTTTATTTTTTCTTTCTTTGTTGATAACTTTTTTTATGTTCGTTTGTTTGTTTAAACATAATTGTCTTATAGTATATCTGTATAGTTTCTATAGACGAATGTTTTTGCTTGAGCTTTTTGATTTGTAAACCACCGTGCATTCTTTTTGTTTGTTAAAGCCTAGTTAGGGGGTGTTTGGGATTGCTTATTGAAAATAGATTATGCGTTTTGAAAACGGATAATCAGATAATCAGCTGTTACAAAACGTGGTTTTAAAATATAGTGTTTGGATTTGGCAAAATGGATTATTTCATAACTTAATAGTAAAATGACCAAAGTAGCCACACAAAAATAAAGAAAAGTGAAATAAGAGGGGTAACTTTGTAATATTGCCTTAAAAAGTGGGTTGCGTTTTCCAACTGGAGCTATCTCCCTACTGCCCCAAAACGTGGTTTTGTAGCAAGTCAAACGCAGAAAAGCAATTATCACTTTATCTTTGCCAAACACTATAAATAGATTGTTTACGTTTGTGAAACGTGATAATCAAATAATTTAAACCGAAACGCAATCCCAAACACCCTCTTACATGACGTTTGGCTTTTTAAAGTGACAATCATATAGTTTTTCGATGGTTTTTTTTAACATGTCGAATAAAGTATTCCTTTGATTTTAATATCCATCAAAATGGATGCAGTAACGTACGATGTAAGGCAAATGATTTGAACTTCAAGCCATCGTCATCATGATCGGATGCTTTTGATTGCTAAGAGTAGACTCATTAGTCATTCTCAATTGGTTGACTTGGAACGGTAATCTTCTTGATGTGGTTTAATGATTTGCGGCAGTTTGGCGGTTTATCTTTTTCTTTTAGAACGACAATTTTTTTTCACACCTGTACCACCTATCTCACAAATGCAAACGACATACTCATAATAAATTTGCTCTTGCTCCATCATGTTTACCGATTTTTGTTTTGTACATTTTAGTGTCTATGCATTTACGGTCGCACTAAAATGTAATGTATCTCTCATCTGAATTAAAAAAAAAAAAAAAAAAAAAAAAACTTCTTATCTAGTAATCTTCCTATAATGTTATTTTGCAATGTCTTGCTATTCCTTTCATATTGTTATTTTACGTTTTTGTCTTCTGTATACTTTTTACTTTGATTCTTAATATGTATCAAACTACAATTACTTTATATATTTGATTTTATCGTTTCACCTTTGTCTAACTTTTACTTTTCATTTGTACTAACATAGATTGAAGTTTACACATGACATTACTATATTCTCACTCGAATGCAACAAACTACTTGTTGAAAATCATATAAATAAGACACTAATAAACGTTTTATCAGTTATAAACAAGTTATTGCTCCACTCGTATGTTTGTGATTGATGAATAGCATGCTTTGATTATTAGATTTTTTAATAACTTGTCCCATGCACATAGACATATTGTAAGAGTAATGAGATATTTATAGATAGCAAGTGTGATTATGATGATTAATCTGTTTGAGTGAGGGACATAACAACTAATTTGTTGTGATCTTTTCTTAAATAGATTTTTTCCTTAAGTGTAAATATTAGTAATTAGATATGATTGTTTTTTTTTGACTTCGGTCATGTTTGGCAACAAGCGTTAAGGAAGCGTTTAGGAGCGACAAGCGGTAAGCGGTAAACATTTGAATGAAAAGCTTGTTTGACAACTCCTCCAAGAGCGTTTGAAATGCACTCAACCGCTCCAAATTGTAATGCTTCATGAAGAAGCGTTCCACTTACCGCTCCAAGAGCTACTGCTACTGCTACTGCTTACCGCTTACCGCTACTGCTACTGCTACTGCTTACTGCTACTTGTCGCCAAACATACCCTTCATATTGTCTATTTATCCTAACAATCACAGTATATGAAATTGTCCCACGTTTTTTTTTTTTTTTTTTTTTTTTTTTTTTTTTTTTTTTTTTTTTTT
>LBNU01014303.1:34141-47614 GCA_014162995.1 Artemisia annua | reverse complement strand
TAGAAGATAACACAACACAATGTGAGATGAGTGACATGCGTGCGTGCCTTAATGATATTATTGAGATTCCTCCAAATAATGAACAAAATGAGCCAACACCTCCAAATATTGGCGAGACAAGTAACGAGCCTACTCAAGCAACGGCACCTACTGCACGTAACGAGTATGAAAAGTTACTTGCCAGATCCAACCAGCCTCTTTACCCGGGTTGTGACTTTATGACCACCTTGGATTTTACGTCAAAGTTTACGCACCTCAAGGTCAGCGGTAAATGGAGTGATACTTCATTTAACAATACGCTAAAATTTCTCCAGGAGGTATTTCCTCCCAGGTTAGGTTACAATCTCCCACCATCATACTCTGCCATAAAAAAGACATTTAAAAAGGTCGGGTTAGGGTATGAGTCGATACATGCTTGTGAAAATGATTGCTTTTTAATCGAGGGGATGAGGCCAAAGATTTGGAGTATTGTCCGGTCTGTAACACGTGTAGATGGAAATACAAGAACACAACGGGGAAGAAAGTTCCTAACAAGGTGTTGCGTTACTTTCCTATCATTCCTAGACTACAACGTTTGTACAAGTCTATTCACACCGCAAAACATATGACTTGGCATGCTACTGGAAAGTCTACGGAACCCGGTATGATGCAACACCCGGTTGATGGTGAAGCATGGCGGAAGTTTGACAGCGGTGATAAAACGAAATTTGCTAAAGAACCAAGAAACATCCGATTAGGGTTGGCGGTTGATGGTTTCAATCCATTCGGCAACCTTAGTCAATCATACAGCATGTGGCCTGTTATCTTAACAACATACAACTTGCCTCCGTGGTTATGCATGAAAGAGACTTCTTTGATGCTGACGTTGTTGATTCCTGGCCCTAAATCACCGGCGAAAGACATTGATGTTTACTTAAAGCCTTTGA
Source organism: Artemisia annua (assembly GCA_014162995.1). Classification (NCBI taxonomy): domain Eukaryota; kingdom Viridiplantae; phylum Streptophyta; class Magnoliopsida; order Asterales; family Asteraceae; genus Artemisia; species Artemisia annua. The sequence goes on along the minus strand of LBNU01014303.1, from coordinate 46,688 downwards.
TTGATGAGCTACCCTTCCTCTTGATCTGAGGTGCGAAGATCAACCCGACGGGAATGAGAAGGTCGGAGTGAAGAATAATTTTTTTGTTTTTTAACCGACCCGATAGCGATTCCCGTACGCAATGAGCCTCTCACGTTTCACCGAAAAAGTTTCCCTCAGACATCTCGACGGATGGGGTGACATTGAACCCTCGAATATGTTCGAAGATCTCGAAATGATCTTCCAGTTCCCTGCCTTTCCTCGAAAGGTGTCCCTCTTCCTCCTCGAATACCAGTCGCCGTATTCCTGGCGAATATTAAAGCCTTTGATTGATGACCTTCAGGAATTATGGGAAAAACAAGGTGTCCCGACTATGGACGCTGTCACAGGCAAAGAATTCAACATGAGAGCGATGCTTTTATGGACCATCAATGATTTTCCTGCTCGTAGTAGTTTGTCTGGTTGGAGTGGGCAAGGTTACTACGCATGCCCTACATGCAAAGTAGACACTCCGGCTATGCGTCTGACAAGCAAAACAGGTTATGTTGGCCATAGAAGATTCTTAAGAAAAAACCATAAATGGAGGTTTGACCGTACTACATTCAATGGTGCAACTGATTTTAGAAATCCCCCTAAAAAAGATAAGCCGGCTGATATCTTGACTCAACTTGCAATATTGCCCACACGTTTGCCGGGGAAACATCCAGATTATGGGGGTGGGAAGATAAAACGAGATACTACAAACGAACTGAACTGGACTAAACGGTCTATTTTCTACGAGCTTCCATATTGGTCTTCTCTTTCTCTACACCACAATTTAGATGTCATGTATATCGAAAAAAATGTGTTGGAGAGTATCTTGAACACTTTGTTAATGAATGAGAAATCCAAAGACACCGCCAAGGCAAGACAAGACTTGCAAGCTTTGGGCATTCGACAGGAGTTGTGGCTCGAAAACAAACAAAACGGGAAGTGCTCGAAGCCTCATGCTAAGTACTCCCTCACACCCGATAAAAGAAAACTGTTCTGTCAATACATCAAAACAATTAAACTACCAGATGGGTTCGGATCCAAGTTCAAATCGAAAGTGACCAAAGATGATAACAATATAACGGGCATGAAGTCGCATGACTGTCATATAATGATGCAACGGTTACTTCCTTATGGACTTCAGCAATACTTGGACGCACAGACTTATGAACCATTAATCGAGCTTTGTTCATTCTTTAAGCAAATTTGCGCCCGAACTTTGATGGTGAATGACATGGTGAAAGCTAAAGACCAGATGATCAATATTTTGTGCAGACTCGAACAAATATATCCTCCTGCTTTTTTCGACATTATGATTCACTTGGTTATGCATTTACCTGAAGAGGCTCTTCAAGGCGGGCCTGTTTCATTCCGGTGGATGTATCCATTTGAACGATACATGAAGAAGCTAAAAAACTATGTACGAAATAAAGCTAAGCCGGAAGGTTCAATAGCGGAGGGTTATGTTGCAGAGGAAGCATTAACTTTTTGTTCTCGGTATTTTCGGGGTGAAATTGGGACGAAATTTAATCGTCCCACTGCATCTCAGGGCTGTCCTCGCCCAACAAGTGATTTCCAGGTGTTCCGATCACTATGTAAAAAGTCTGGTAAAGAGACAATTATTCGGTTAGGTCTCCCAGAAATGAAGAAAGTGATATGGTATGTACTTCACAACAGTCCTGAGATCGACGCGTACATGAACGAGTTCCAGAGGTACGCGTTTTTATTTTGAAATTTCTGTTTCCCAAGTTATCTTTTCAATTAATTCTAATATCATGAACATTTTCAGTGAACGTCCTGATAGTGACGTGCAGCAAGAATTTCCTAGATGGTTTGAATCGAAGGTAAACGCATTCATATATGTCTTTCCTTGTATAAATAACGACCATATTACTCATCTCTATCTATTCTTATCTTTGTTCATAGATCGGTAATCTTTACACAGCCAAAGACCCAAGATGTACTCCCGACTTATTCGCTTTGGCTTGTGGACCATTATCGACCGCAACCTCAATCAACTCTTGCGTAGTCAATGGTGTGAAGTTTGTGGTACACAGCCGCGATGTAAAACGTACAACTCAAAACAGCGGAATTTGTTCACCTGGCGAGAAGCCAGGAGAAATGTATTATGGTCAGCTAGAAGATATTCTTGAGTTTTCGTATACCCAGTTCAAAGTTGTGTTGTTTCGAGTTAAGTGGTTCGACTTAGCCAAAAGAGGTAGAGTTGATCGTTATACCACTAGAAACAACATGACACAAATTTGGGCATGTAGCACAGCGTTTGAAGATCAACCTTACATTCTAGCAACACAAGCAAAACAAGTCTTCTACCTTGAAGATCCTGCCAGACGACCACTCCATTGGAAGGTCGTCCAAGAAGTGAATCACAATACAACATGGGATGTCATCGTGGTAGAAGACGATGATGATGTGATACATGGCAACAACTCATCTAATCTCCAACTATCTGCTAATTTGAATGCTTTGGAATTGTCCCCCTTAAATATCGATGGTCAATCAACGTTAGTTGAGGCACCACCACCAATCATTCATGTTGATGACGACGATGAATTTATTGATGATGAAGACGACGATCCTTATGATTTAGCAGATTCTGATGCAAACAATTCCGATGATGAAGTTGAAGATGCGACTGATGCTGTTTATGATAGTGATGTAGATGTAGCAGATTGATCTTAAATTGTAACTTGTAAAACAATTCTTATTTGAATGAAATTGTTATGGATTTTTTAAATGTGTATATTTATTTTGAATGTGTATGTATTTGAATGTGTGCATGCTTATGTTAATTTGTTTATGAATTTCTATATGTTAATTCAACTTGTACTTTTACAGATGGCAGCAGTAGCGCGTGGTCACGGTGGTGACGGTGCCGGTGACCCACCACCCCCTTTTCGTCCGAATCAGAGCGGTCACCACAGTAGTAAGAAACTTAAATTTGATAATTTGAATTTTGTTACTTGTTATTTGATAACAATTTCACTCAATTCAATTGTAGGATCGTCACATCCTCGACGAGGAGGTAGGGCGGGACGAGGTGGAGGCAGGGATGGAGGTCGGGATGGCGGCATGCCACAGACCCGTCAAGCCAACAAGAACGTAGATCTCAGAAAAGCCGTGGACAAATCGGGCCCGCAGTCGATTGAGTTCGAGTACAGAGATCAGAGGACATTTACTCATGTCGGGCCCAACCGCGCATGGTTCAGTAACTACGTTAGCGAGTTGGTTAGATCATTGATATAACCATATCATCTCGACTCGTTCGTTTAACATCTCGTGTATAACCATATCATCTTGACTCGTTCGTTTAACATCTCGTGTATAACCATATCATCTCGACTCGTTCGTTTATCATCTCGGGTATAACCATATCATCTCGACTCGTTAATTTAATATCTCGTGTGATCGATTTCAAAGTTATCTAATTAATTATTTAAAAATTATTTTTCTAAAACTATTGTATCGAAAAAAGTATTTATAGAAAATGTTATTATTAATTTTTTAATAAATAAATAATTTTTTTTAATTATTTAAAATTAATTTATTAATTTTATAAAACTATTTTTTTAATATTTTCTTTTTATTTTATAAAAATATTTATAATAAATATTATATTAAAGTAATTAATATTAAACTTAACTAGTTATTTTATAAAAGTATATATTTATAATAAATATTTTTTTTAATTATATAAAAGTAATTTATTAATTTTATAAAACTATTTTTTTAATATTTTCTTTTTATTTTATAAAAATATTTATAATAAATATTATATTAAAGTAATTAATATTAAACTTAACTAGTTATTTTATAAAAGTATATATTTCTAAAAGTATAATCCCGTCGACATGTCGACGGGAATAGCGCCAAAATTTTCACGAAAATTTCATACACCCCGCCAAACAATAAACGACAAATTAACTTTATAATCCCGTCGACATGTCGACGGGAATAGAAACGCAATGACAAAAACAGATCTGGTCTCAATTATTGACCAACACTTAGAAAAAAAAAATTATAATCGATCTATCTTTCTCGCTGGCGAATACCACCACCACCAAGATCTCCTCCACCTCCGACACTCCTCCACCTCAACCAACACTCCTCCCACCTCCAACACTCCTCCACCACAACCACCATCACATTATACCTCCGACACTCCTCCACTACAACAGCTCCACAGCTCCTTCTCCTCCGACAGTACACGAGCACCACTGTGCACCTCCTCCTTCCCCACTTCTCAAGTTTAATTCTTTCCTCAACCCTTCACATGTTTAATTCTTCTTCTTCTTAACCCCCTTTTCTTCTTCTTCCTCTTATAAATAACGAACCAGGTAATTATTAAATCTTAATTTTTTGATTTGGTTAATTATTAAATGTTAATTGTTAATTTATAATTGTTAATTTTTTTATTTTTTTATTTTTGATTTTTTTTTTTTTTGATACAGCCTGTGAAGCCAACTATAGTGACAGCGAGAGTGAGAGCCGAGGGTGAGAGCCGAGACATAGGTACCTCGTTTTAATTTTTTTTATTAACTTTTGGTATCCCGACGACATGTCGTCGTCAACAATTTTACCTCTTTATTTTTAAGAAACCGATATATTAATGTGCTCTCTTTTTATATAGCCCGAGCCCGTGACCGCAGCCCGTCGCTGCCCGTGACCACAGCTTGAGACCGCAGCCTGAGACCTCAGTTCGTGACCACAGCCCGAAACAGTATGTTGTTTACATATCCAAATTGTTTTTTCATTTTTATGCTTAGTTGTATTGCGGTTTTTGTTAGTTAGTATGTATTGCGTTTGGTTAGTATTTGATTAGTTATTAGTATGTATTGCGTTTGGTTAGTTAGTATTTGGTTAGTTATTAGTATGTATTGCGGTTTGAATATTAAGTATTAGCGGTTTGGTTAGTTAGTATTTGGTTAGTTAGTATGTATTGAATTATGTATTGCTTATGTTTCAAGTTATGGCTTGTTTGGTTCTCGGCTTATGTTTCTTANTTACCATACACCCCGCCTCCACCTCCAGGTATGTACAGTGTGATAATATAGTAATTATAGATTACTCGATCATGACTCAAATTAAGTATTGCAATAGCTGTTTTTAAATTTTGATTATTTCGTTTTCAGAAATTGCCGACTTGACGAAAAAGCTTGCTGAGGCCGAGAAGCAGATGCGGAAAGATGAACAAGAACGTAAGAAGATGAAGGTGATGCTCGATCAGTTGACAGGTTTTATGTCGTCCAACCCGCGATGGCACGAGTATCTTACTCACGTGGGATCTCAGCCCGTTGATGGCTCGGGCAGTGGGTCTGGCGCTGGAGGTAGTGGCTCAGCTGGAGGAGGGAGCGGGAGTGGCAGAGACGAGAGGATGGTTTTCAGGATGGTCCTGATGATGATGAGGGTGATTTGGGGATGTAGAGGTACAAACTTGGGTTATTTTGTGTTGTACTTATGTTTGAAACAATGTTTTGGCGACCCTTATGTTAGTATTGTGTAGTTTAACCTTTTGGAGACTTGAATATCGCGGATATTGGAACATTTGTTGATATGGCAGCTAGGTTTAGATATTGCCACACCCCGTTTTGTAGAATTTATATGTTTTAATGCATTTTGAGGTGTTTAGCGATAATTTGCAAGTGTTTTAGCCGATGTCGAGTTGTATGTTTTTAGAACATGTTAAATTTGGTTGGTTAAAGGTTCTGGTTGGTTACAGGTTTTGGTAGATTTTTTCCGGAAAAAATCTGGAATTTTGCTGGTATGCAGCATGCTGTTAGCAGCATACCAGTATGATACCGTCGACATGTCGACGGTATCATCAAACTAAAATTAACAAATTAATTATTATACCGTCGACATGTCGACGGTATAATAAGTAAAATTATTTATTTAATTTATTATACCGTCGACATGTCGACGGTATAATAAATAATTTGTTAATTTTAATTTTATTATCCCGTCGACATGTCGACGGGACCATTAAAAAACAATTAACAAACTTTAATTAGTTTAATAATTAGTGATATTATCCCGTCGACATGTCGACGGGAATATATCGTCGAAACACTCAATCCTTTGACTGAGAAACCATGTGGGACCCACCTTGTCGACGGGCATAGTCGACGGGATAGTCGTTCCCGACGAGGCATCTACGACAAGTTGGGGCCGTCGAGATGTCGACGGGATCATCATGTCGACGGGAAGGGCCTAAATAAGTCGACGCCGAAGGTCCTGTTTGTACTAGTGATAATCATAAAAGACACGTATGTGGATATAAGAGTGGCACGTTTAAATGCATCTGAACAACATTATCACTCCACATTCAAAGAGGTCCTTACAGTCGAAAGAGGCATTAAGAAGTTCCAGTTCCATCTGATATTATACGAAATCCAAGTCGAAATGGACATATCTTCCTTTCCACATATGCTATAATTTAAAAGAAAAATGCTCCCGCATGCACATCTTTTGAGGTGGTTAAATTGGTTCTCACAGTGGAAGTTCACAGTAAAAACACATCAAAGGAACATAAAATGTCCTTGAAGACTTCCTCTCTCGACCGAAGGCCTACAAATCAGAGGGTAAGAACCCAAATGATGCAAGTCGAGTTCAAAAACACACTCTCGGTCACTTCCTAGGGTGAATTAGGTCTTCTTCAACTCCATCACCACCAACCCCGTCTACCAGAGGAAATAGTCAAAACCATCGCAGACTTAACATTTGAAAAAAGAGCCAACCTGTGCTACAAAACTTTTCTCACACTTCTCCTCAAACAACATGGATTGTTCATGAAAAACCTCAAATTCCATGCAAACTATCCATTCCTCAACGTCTTCCATATCTGTGACTTATGGAGGTTTCCCAAAGAAGCACTGTGCTTCTTCTACTACCTCTTTGAATGCTTCACCATTGGCCTATCCTTCAATGCAGCAAAACTCCTCTCATACATCATCAANTTTTGTGTTTCGTCTTCTTTGCATTATTCTTTTAGCATACCTTTTTTCTTGTAAACTTGGAATTGCCTGTGTTTTATAGCAGTTATTGGATGATGACGTTTAGTTTTTTGTTACTTTGTGTTATCACTAATCATTTTGAATAAAATGTTTGAAAACTTAAATGATATTTATATGTCGTTCAAACCATCAAACTATCATTCTTCATTCATTGTAAATATCATACAGCATCTATATCATTGTAGTATCATATGACATTCTTTGTACTAAAGAAAACTTAATGATGCCATTATTGAGAGATCGTCGTGCTACTAAATATAGTTTGCTACAACCCTGGGTGGCTGATAGCCCTATCTTTGATTGCATCAAATCATTACAAACTGAGATTAATGACAATTAAGATGGATTTTGCTATAGGTGGCAATCTCAACCCATTTACTCATAAATGGGCTGATTTAGGTTATACTTAGTGGATCAATTTGGTTTGTCAGAAAATGCTACTAAAACAAAAATGGGTGAAAAGTCGCTCAATCAGTGTTCCAAATGCATATAACCTTTTTAAATCATCTGTTAAAATTGCTGAATAACTTTATTTGTTTATTTATTTATTTATTTATTTTTTTATAATAATATAGGTTTTGTAAGCATTTTGAAATTCTTATATAGAAAAAAGAAAAAGGCCGATAAGAAAAGTTTTTGATTTTTCCTGGAAGCTGTTACCAACTTGCCCTTTTTGTCTGTCTACTTTTAAGTTAAATCTGGCAAGAATGTCCCAGCTTTTGCTGGCTGACAACATGCTCACATACTAGCTGACCATTTTGAGGCTTCACTGATATTATTTGCATGTGCTATCTCCAGTTTCCAAGGTGCATAGGAAGTCAGTTCATTTGCAAACCAAACTTTTCAATGGCTTGCATATTCAAGGACCATGTGTGCTCAAACAAAGAGGTGCAATGGTTGTGAAGGCGTCTGCAGAAATAGATGGTGCAGAGCCAGAAAAGACCACCGCGGCTCCTTCAGAAACCAAAGATGAAAGCTTATCTGTTGAAGAGCTTCCATTGGAGTCAAAACTTCAGCTGCAACAGGACCAGAAAATTAAGATGAAGTTGGCTAAGAAGCTCAGACTCAGACGAAAGAGGCTTGTTAGGAAACGACAGTTGAGGAAGAAAGGTCGATGGCCACCTTCAAAGATGAAAAAGAACAAGAATGTATGATCTTTTAACCTCGTGATATAAGTGTTTTACCTTTCAAAATCCTGTTGTATTTGTTTTGATGATGGCAATTTGAGATTGTCATTCAGTTTTTTGTTTCTTACCGTTACTTGAATAGATGGATTATCGTCTACTTGTATTTGTTGCTGTAGTAATTACTTAGAAGGATCAAATCATGTTGTGCAGCTTGGTTTATTTTTAAGGGGTTGAGCAGTAAACCATATTATATGTTATTTAAATCAGGAAAAACTTATACTGAAATGGTTTCTATAAAATAATTTCTGACCTAAATCATACTATTATATAACCATAACTGATACAGTTAAGGATGAGAAAGTAATATTTTTTAGAGTAGTGATTAATAATCTCATGTATTTGCACATTGTGTTACTGAGTGCTAGTCTTCTTTAATCGACACAACACTTTCTAATTCTTAACGCAAAGGAAATCTGTTAGTCTTGTCCAATATGACAGTATCTATTGTCTAATATTGATGCAAAGGAAGTCATTTTGTTGTTGGAACAAAGTCTGGAGATTTACATGTGAAGCTAGTATGAGAGGCCATGGAGATTAATATGTGAACAAAGTGTGGAGATAAACATGACTCCAAGATTTACATTATTATGTTTTAGGAAAAATTCCATTGAAGGTTGGTTAAGTTGCCACACCGCTTACCTAGAAAGAAATAGTTTTATCCACGACGGATGGACCTTGTATGTCACTATTTACTGTTGAATCGCCTGAAAATTTTGGGTGCTATAACGTTTTACATGGGTGAAAAGGGAATGCTTAGGGTGTGCAATTGGAGAAAAAAATTCTCTTGTTTTTTATCTCCTCTAGTTTTGTAAAATTTGGAAGGGAAATTTATCTCCACAAACACTTGAAAATATAAAAAAACGCGTTTAGTTGATATTTGTATTTTCTATTTTGAAGAAAGGGAAGGAGAGTTGTAGGTTACAAAAGAAAACAAGGAAAACAACTAAAATTTGTTTTTTAGTTTTAAGTTAGGAAAATAGAGGATTTTGTGTTTTGCAAAACCTTTTCTGTTGGAAAACATGGAAAACGTTAATTTGAACGTGATCTCTGTTTTCCTTTGTTTTCCACAAAACATTTTGTAGAAAACAAGGGTGTTTTCCCCGAACTAAACGCACCCTTAGCGTCCAATCCGTTCATTAAGAGAAAAATAAAACAGCCCCCTTAGATTACTTTAAATTTTGATGTCTTATATGGCAAGATATATGGATATTTATAGCTTTGATCGAGTACAATACATAAGTGCTTATATCATTTGAGGTATGACATCATTGCGTATGTCTTTATTTCACACTAAGCATAGTTAAAACAATAAAACACACTTAACACCAATATTGTACATAATATAACTAAACATTAAATGTTTAGCCTTCTTTATGGACTCACAGCGAGTATCAGGATGTGTGGTCGTCTTCATACGGGTCCATATGTGCCACTCCAAATGGGTTATCATCATCTGATGAAAAGAGTAGATTATCGTCTTCGTCGGAAGACGTTTCTATTTCAATTTCGAGATGATTACTTTTCCACGCATATGTTGCTTCTACCCATTTGAGTGCATCCGATGATCATCATCCCATGTTAGCCATGTTCCATAAGATGAAAAAAGGAACTTTTCTAGATAAACAACGTTTTCTTTGCCATGGGAATTCCTAGTCTCAACATAAAGGTGTATGTTTTTTTCTCAGATTTTCGGCTAGACGGATTAACATAGTTTCACTCATGAACAAAGCAGTATGGGAGTGGTAAACAAGTGACCCTTAGCTACGAACGGTATTTGGTGTAGAAAAGACCCTCGTCTTCAAAACATTACTAGTATGCACGGTTTACTTTGACAGTGGTGGTTAACCATCTTGTCCATTGGTGGGTGAGGAACAAACCATTAGTAGATAGTAAGCAAATTATTTGGGGTGTTTGGGGGGGGGGGGGGGGGGGGGGCATCATTAAATTGGCTCGACACCATCCTCAATCACACCGGTGCAGGACCAAATAGTCTTTAGTGTTCGTTTGGCAAAAGAGTGATGAGCTTTGCTATTTTTAAGGAAAGCTCATTTTTCCAATGCTTCTTTAAGAAGCACTGAGGGATGAGCTGTGGCTACTGCTCACAGCTACTTTTACCAAACACACCCTTAAGCATTATAAAATTTCCATATATAAACACAATATAACTAGTTGATTAGTTATATATGCAGTCTATTTCCAAGGTGGCAAAGTGGTAAGGTGGCCCGAAGGTCTCAGAAGACTGCCGAAATGGCAACGGGGATACCGGACAGCCCACGTACACAGTACATCAAAGCTAAAAAAAGGCGTTTATTTCCATTAATTATCCCTAACCAGTTTTTCTTTTTCTTTTTTTTTTTCCCCTAAGCATGAGAGGGAGGGCATTCAGAACCAGGTAGCTCAAATATGAAATCATCACTAAAAACCTAGATTTAGTTTTAAAGAAGAAAGCATGTGACTGAAATATGTATACTAGTAAAAAAAACATGGCAAGTAAAGGAAACATTTGAGAAACAATGTGAATCAAAAGACACACCTATTTCTTGTAATAAAAGCCTTGAATAAAACTATCATTTTGTTTATACATGAAGAAAGAACACCAAAACATACAAGAAGAATAATACTATTGTGTCTAAAACAAACAGTTGGTGGGCATGAGTTGATGTATGCAGACATTAAAGGAAAAAACAAGGAGGGACTCACAGGTAGTTAACGGAGAAGATGGTAAATGACGAGAGAAGGTTACAGGGATTGAAGTCAAATGAAGAACAACCATTGTGTTGTGCCTGTCGTCAGCTCAGCTATGAGGATTGTGCGCTTCTGGATAGCCTTTCTATATCTATACTCAATGGATAAGAAACAAGTTCGGGTTTGGATATTCGATCCACTAAACTTTTTTTTTTCTTTTTTTTTTTTTTTTTTTTTTTCTTTTTTTTTTTTTTTTTTTTTTTTTTTCTTTTATTTTCTTTTCCTTCTTTTTTCCCGGAAATCTCAAATAAGGGTCTAAACGAGTCTCTTCGTTTGTCGAGTAACTCAAGCTCGAAATCAACTTACGCTCGTTCAAGTTGAGTTTATTGAGCCTCGAGCCTAAAAATTAGCTCGAAATGTTTAATTACTCGTGTTCGAGCTTATATATGCTCGACTCGAGTTATTGTTAAGTTTTAAGTGATATTTTTTTAAGAATTGTCTAACAACTACCCTGAAAGCATTGGTTAAACCACATTTATTAAACGCAAAGATCACAAAAGCATGAAATGAACAAAGAAGAAATCAAGTCTATATTGTACAACACAAGGTTCGTGCTCAAGTATCAAGAACGGAATACTAAAGATGCAAGAGCCAAGAACGAAGATAGAGTTTTTGATAAATAACCACCCCTTATGGAGAGATTTTTAGAATTAGAGGTGATGATCATTTATAGTATAGCTAACCTTGTAACGTTGTATGAACATGCAATAGACTAGTGATGGGTAAACGGGCTTAGATATCTATATTAGTTCATGTATAGGTCCAATCTATAAGCCCGGCCCATGAAAGCCCAAGATGGCTAAGTGTTATGTATAAAGAAACGCCTAACACCTCACTGGTGAGGTGGTCTTGTGTGTTAGAGCTCATTAATCTAAAGGAAATTCTCCTAGCTTCTCATTCCTTTCTCTAGAATCAACTTACTTATCTTTCTCTTACTAGAACTACATCTCTCTAGCTTTCTATACTAAACGCCTAATAAAACCACATTAGTGTGAATGATTCAACTACGTTAGAGACCTAACACTTTGACAGAAAAAAATGCCATTATCATCAAGCAACCACTTCCAAGTGTCCTTGAAATTTAAAATAATGTTAGTATTTCCTACACATGCCTCCAACACATCCAATTCTCCCGTCACTCTCCCCTTGCCCTCATCCAATCCCAACCCCATCTGCACATAATTACCCTTATCCGCTACTACCCAATCCTTATGTCTATCCAAGTGGAACAGTCTATGGAACCTACCAATCAATCTCCCACCATCTATCCACCTATCTCTTTAGAAAGATATTTGTGATCCATCCCCACTTTCCTAACGAAAGAAGATGAAAACTCTATACCCAATCAGTCTATATCCCAGGCCACGCTCAAAATGTCCAACTATACATCCCCTACTACCTTCGGCCTTCCTCATGTTTTCACTTGCAAGCCCTTCATACCCATATATACACTTCACCACCCTCACCCAGAGTGCCTCTCTCTCCATCCTAGCCCGCCACCACCATTTTCCTATCAATCCCCAATTTTTCGCATAAAGCGACCTAATATTTAACCACCACCACCTCCTCCACCCG
>LBNU01014303.1:18518-31408 GCA_014162995.1 Artemisia annua | reverse complement strand
TGCTCCTCCGGGTACTGTAAGTCAGCTGCTTCATCATCCACAACTTTCTTTCCGATCCTAGTAAACACCGGGAGTCGGCGGCTATCATTCTCGCGCCTCTCCTTTTGGTGACGCGGTGGAGATGCTTCATACTCAGGGCCAAAGTTGAGCCGGGCTTGCAGGCTCTGGCTTGACCTCTTTTTCGCTTCCTCTTGCATAAGGGCAGCTAAGGTTTCGTAGTTTTGAGACACGAAATCACTTGGCGCTAGTTCAGGCGCGACTCCTTCTAGCGCGAGGATGTCTGTTTCCAAATCAGGACCCTTGTCTCGATTAGGCGCACGTGGCGGCTCAGTGGGGTCTGTTTCTGGCACCGTTTGGTGGGGAGTGGTGAAAGGAGTGCGCTGCATATCTTCCGCGCTAGTGGTTGTCGTGGTGACCTGGGTAGTCCCTGTGAGCGGTTCTATTGTCATAAAGGTCGGATCTAAGCCTGATCCTTGGTATCTGGGCGCACTGGTTGTTCCAGAGGTCTGCTTAGGGGCTGAATCACTTTGCTGCTTCTTCCCCTACAGGTCGCCATGCGTTTTCTTCGCCTGCGGAGTCAGCTGGTTTAAGTTCCCGTGCTTTGTCATTCTAGTTCTTAGTAAAGTTCTTAGTGTATGGTCCCACGGATGGCGCCACTTGTTGATACAAAAGTTGGGTGTTCCTTGTTTGGACTCCTGTTCCCGTATCAATTGGATCTTAATGCTGAGACCTGCGCACTAAGAGAACAAAAAACACCGTTAGGCTTACCGTGGGATTGTCTCCCACGATTATCCTCCGGCGTGAGAGTAAGTAATCGGTTTAGGGTTTTAGTGAAGAGTTAGGGTTATTGGATGATACCTTAATGAGAGCCGAGATGCCCTTTATATACACACGAAGGTTATTGGATGATACCTTAATGAGAGCCGAGATGCCCTTTATATACACACGAAGTCCTTGTTGGTTTCATGTTCCTTACCCTTCGGCGTATCCCTACTTATTCGGTCCATTGATCCTTATCCCATAAATAAGAGATCCTATATCCGGACCATAAATAATAGATTCGAATTTGGGCCTTTGTAAACCCAAATCTATATCATGATAACCCATGCGTGATGGGCTTGGGTGTTAGTAATGTCCATTGGTCGGGTTCGTGACCCGAGTGCGGACTATACTTCATCAATAGTAAAGATACGCAACATTAGAATTAATATAATTATTTATTTTGTAAAATAATAGGATACTTATCTATAGTACATACATATAATAGAGAGAAAACCATTTTCCTCCCTCAAGTGACTTAATTTTAAGAAATACAAATTTATATGCAACATAAACAAATGATTAATGCTATGTATAATAAATTAAACAATAATTCTTTTACACATAATTATTTAAATAATTCATTAATATAAGTTTTATGCGAAAGTTTTGTTTGGTTATGGACATTTAAAAATTTTGAAAATTGCATATTTAAAAAAATTTGTCATCGATGTATTTATTTTAGTACAAGTTTCGTGAAATCCTAATCATTTTGCTAACACAATCGATTGAAAAGAATCGGACATGTCAAAGTACGAAGATTTTCAGGTAATTTATAAAGTTTGAAAAGAATCGGACATGTAAACGTATAAAGTACGAAAATTCTTTATGTTTACACGTTATATAATATTGTGACGAATATTACACAATATCTACTGATTAACAAGTACCTTTTAGTATCAATCATCACAACCAATTGACTACCGTTTTGGTATCGTCATTGCATTGCGATACACATATACTTAAATTCTAATATGAAATAGTGTGTGATAAAAATATTGCTTAAAATTCTCGCCATGCGTAAAATCATTATCACGAAAAGCATGCGACCAAAAAATATAGCTCGCCAAAAATACCCTGCTAGTTTGTATTTATCATCTTTGCCCTTATATGTGTTAAATTGAGTACGAATATATGATTGAAGAATTTGCATAAAAAATGGCAATAAGATAATGCTTTTATATAGATAGTTTACACATTGCACCTTATAAAATGATGACACAATTGATACGTTTAACGTTAACTTTCTAGAACCTCATTTTGATTTTTCGCCACTGGCAACCAAAATTTCAGGGAACGTGACATTTATTAGGATATAGATTTTTTAAAACAACTCAAATGGCCTTCTTTAAAGTTGCGTTCGAATTAACTAGTAGGAGCAGCTCTCATGTTAGATGATTTATCGCTATTTTTTGTAACAACTCAAAGGGCCTTCTCATTCCCTTTTTGTGCACCATGTGTTAGTCGTATGTTTATGTCAGCGCGGTTGTATTTTGTATGGGCTCAAGTCCGAGTGTCATTTGTTAGGATTACATTATATATGTTGGTTCTGTCATTAGTAATGATATACGAAACACTTGAATAACTTATTCAAGTGTTTCGTACATTATTACTAATGACCGAACCAACATATATAATGTAACCCTAGCAAATGACACTCGAGCCTTAGCCCATAAAAAATACAATCGGGCTAACATAAACATACGACTAACACCATGGTCCTATATTTTTCAAGGTTGTCTGTTATTTTGTCGGCACTCTTCGAGTACCATCATATGATTGCAAGGAGACCCTACCAATAGTTGTCAACTTGACATCTGCTTATTTATCTCAATATGACTTTTGCAACATTTACAGGTAGCAATTGATGAGCAAAAGTGCAAAGCAATGAATGTAAAGCATCAGTTTTCGCAATGAAAATAAAAGCTTTTAAAACTCGCACGATGCGTATGTGCCAGCATGAATCTAAGCTTAGCCGTTCCTTTTTGACAAACTGGGTGATACAGAAAGACTCCATTGACAAGTGACAACTGGTTTCTAAGGCGGTTTAATGGTACTCGAGAGACCCCTACAAGAGTTGTCATCTTCAAGCATGTTAAAGAGCTGTAAAAACTTAATATAACTTTGAACGAACTTTACAAGTACCACTTGGTGATCAAAACAATCAATGTAGAACATCAATCTGTTATCTATCCAAATCAAGCTTTTAAGGACCTTTACACCATGCATATGTTCTTGGACCATTCTTATCTTCGTCATGATATTTCAACAAAACCTCATCACAAGAAAATGACACTATCAATAGTTTGAATGGTCATGTCGACTTTAGTACCATCAATGATCTCATTCACATTTTAACATGAAATCCGCTGTCTATCAAGTGTAGTCGACTCTAGTATGATCGACGTATCTTAATAGTAAAGAACTTGTTATCAGACATTTAAAATTAATGAAATTCAATAGGACATGGAGTAGCAACAAAAAAGTGAGATTGTCAACATTTTGTGATGCTTTTAGTGCTGAACTTTGCCACAAAAGGATTACATGTATGTTTAAGAGCATTTAAAAAAAGAAGAGCATAGATTTTGTTGATCATGGTTGCTAGGAAAAAGCAGCCACTCAATTCAAAGAATAAAATGAAGATGCTGCGAATAAAAGAATATTAAACAATATATATTCAAGCTTGAATGAGGTTGTAACTTGTAACCCATATCATATGCACATACAATGCACCTTCTATTTGTTTATCTTTCTGATCAAATCATCTAATCTGATCTAATCTAGAATATATCCATATTTAGTGTCCAATTCATTCGCTAAGAATCGAACCCTCACTTTCAAAGTCAACCATGAGCTTGTTTAGCTTCTTGTTGCTTATTCTTTGTGGCACCATTCTGCTTTCCCCTACTGTCATACTGCAACATCCGATAACATTTGAGTTTAGCATCATGCATATGTTAAAATTGAAGCTTTTTTACAGGGTATTATATTAGGTAAAAATTGGTAATTCCTAAAACGGGTCAAAACAGGTTGGGTTGGATTGACTCAACTCGCAACGCTATTTTGTTTCGTTTTTTCTTGAATTTTACAAATGTATGATGTTTAAAATGATCAAGAAAACTACATTGTGAGTTTTAAACACATTTTGTGTGCTTTGTCCAAATTCACTAAAGCCCATTATTCAAATTTTACCCATTTGACCCTTCAGAGAGAAAGAACTACCATAGAACGTTTACACATATATAGACGAGATTCGCAAATGCATACTCAACTGACCTGGGCGGAAGTGAAGACACGTCAGCGGGTAATAGCATCTTGGCAAGCTTCACAGCATCCTCGTTGCAGTTAATGACATGATTGAAGCAAAGATAGCGACCATAAGCAGAAACGGCTTCAAATACACAGATATGAGAATCCACCAAAAATTTGAGGTCAACAGTTACAAAAACCCCGTCTTGATACATTTCGGCTGCACCTTTCAGATACGGATGTGTGATTGTGAGATCGGGGCTAAGCAACAATCCTGCATTAACGGATACCATGCTAACACCTCTGTCCATGGCTAGTGCCCATGCTGTCTTCTCCGCCAATGTTTTTGATAACCCGTGCCATAACTGTATCATCATTTTATCCACAATCAGAAATAAGTGGTTGTGTTGACAATGGCTATGTGACGTTAAACAATAAGAATAAGATAAAGTGATAAACACAATAAATTGTAAAAGATGGTGTTTGAATGTGCATTCGTCGTTTGAAGTTGTAGCAAGAAGATAATCAGGTTAAAAAGTAAATAGGTCATTCTCAAATAATCACATCTGTTGCAGCTAGTATGTAATCAGTTCCAAATCGTAAATCCAACCACCCACTAGATATAAATATTAAATAATGACAGACCCTTTCATTCTACATGCATCAGACATTTGATAAAGTATGTATACCTTAAATTTCTTGCAGAAATTAACATTGCTCCAGTTTCTTTCATCAACATCAAGTGATGAAGGAGTCGAGTCACTTGGGTCCCTCCAAATTAAGGCAGTGGCTGATGAAGTAAAGACGACTTTATCAATAGTGTCGGTTTGGGCACACGCTTCCAATACATTGTGAGCTGCCCTTACCTCCATTTCCGCCATCAATTCCTGTTGTCATTTCAAACAATAGATACCAATAAGCATTTAATCAGAAAATTTTCACCAAAAACCATAATAACAATTAAGAGCCTAACTGCAAATGAAAATACATACATCATAAGAAGGCTGGTCAGATGGAGGCTCAAATGAGTAAAACAAACCACAACATCCTTCCAAAGCTTCCACTATACTATGATAATCCAGCGGGTCCGTTTGAAATACTCTTAATTTCTTGTTAGATACGGCTGTTCTTTCCATAGACTCCATCTCAGCTGAACAATTAACCAAAAAGTATACAAACTTTATATTAGTTTCAGGTTTATTATATGACTATTGTGGTAAGTACTACTTATCATCAAGGGGCACAAATATATAAACCCTTTTCAGATAATCATTTCAAACAAAACTGATTCTGGGCCTGTTTGGTAGGGAGTTTTTTTGGAGCTGTAAGATTTTTGTTACAAAAATAATCTCTTCCAAAACAAGTAGCTCTGTTTCGATACATCAACTTCAAGCTTTTATTTTAAAAAAGTAGCTCCAAAATGAAAAGCAAATTCATGAAGCCTTTAAAATATTTGGAGCTGTTAAGAGCTTATAATTTCAGCTAATTTACCAAACACTTTTATTGAAAAGAAAGATACAGCTTCTGGCTCATGTTAACAGCTTTGCAGTTTACAGCTTACAACATACAGCTAGTTTTGCCGTACATATCCTCTATCTATCTAATTATTTCATGTCATTGTACATGTAGTTCACAATTTTTCAAACACTAAAGAAATTCAATACAACTTCAGAAAGTACAACCAAACACCATTTTTCTATACTTTTCTAATAATCCCACATGACCAAACCATTTTCAAGCCTAAATACCAAATTGCAAAAACCAAAAACCAAACAAGAAATTAAATGAAGATCCTCAAATGGGTATCAGCCAAGGTTGACCAACAGCCAAAAGGGTATCCAAAAAAAAAGAAAAAAAACTGACCATTATTAGAATGAACAGCAGCATGAACAAAATAGCCTCTTTGAAGAAGAGAATGAACAAGTGAAGAGCCTAAACAACCACCAGCATCCATTACACAAACCCTTTTCATCAAAGAACAAGATCCATCATAATCAAATGCTTCTGGTGCCATTTCTTTTAAAATTGTAAATTTTTTTTGTTTGTACTATTTTGTTAAGTGTGTGTTTGGGTTTGTGTGTTTTTATAGATAGAAAAATGAAGAAAGAAAAAAGAGTGATTTTGACATTTTATAAGGAGGGAGGGAAAGAGAGTTGGGAAAAATGCAGTTAAGAGACGTGTGTTGTTATAAATTAATTTATTTTTATAAAAAAAAAATAATGAAATGTTAGTAAAAGATAGGGTGTACAGTATTTATTAGTGTTAGGTTTAAAGTGTGGATGAGATTTTAATGATTTTTCAGGAAATATTATTTGGTTTGGATGTTGGACGACCTTTCATTCTTTTGTTAACGTCGTATTGTCTTTAGTATAAAGTAATTTTTTATCAGTATTTCGTATTTTTATCAGTTTAATACGTTTAAATTATTAAATATTATATTTTATATTTGCAAGTTTAATAATTTTATAAATTATTAAAAATATATATATATAAAAAAAAACAAGATATTACTTGTGTTTTTAGAGATACTAATATCCCAACCTTTTCAATACTACTTTAGGTAGTTTCTTATTTTTGTCGATCAAATCTATGTGTTTGTTTGTACTTGTACCTAGGGGTGGTAATTTCTGACCCGACACGAAACTCGACCTGAAACCGACACGAAAATTAACAGGTTCGGGTTGAGTTAAATAGATTTTGGGTCGGGTTTGGGTCAACCCATCTAACCCGTTTATTAAACATGTCAGGTTCGGGTTGGCAATAAATTAAGTGGGTTGACCCGCGAACCCGTTTAAGATTTTTTTCTTAAATAAAAAAATATTTATATTTTATTATACAGGTTAAATGGGTTAAACGGGTCGACCCGCAAACCTGTTTAACCTGTTTAACTCATGTACTATGGCAACTTTTATATAGAAAACGAGTTAAATGTGTTAACCCGAAACTCGTTTAACCTATTCAACCCGTGTCACCTATTTAACCCGCCAACCCAAGTATATATACGGGTTACATGGGTTAGGTTCGGGTTATGTGTAAACAGGTTAGGGTTGACATAGCTGACCTGATAATTTAAATGAGTCAAGTTTGAGTTAGGGTTTTCTGACCCGCCAACCTGACAACCCGAACCCGCCAACCCGAACCCGACCCGAATTGCCACCCCTACTTGTACCCATCATATGTCTAGACAAATACACATTGTTGGAATTTTTAACGTTTTCTCTTTTGGTTTAACATGTTTTTCATGGGTTGTTCCGATGTGTAAGATAAATAATTGAGAGATCAAACTGTACAATATGGAAAATATGATATGCTGGCCGTTTCGGAATTAGGTTTTAGATATGATTTGCACTAACTTAACTAATAGATCATTTCCACGTATCATCTCATAGTTGTTCGGTTTATAAGTTACGTGTATGGAAGAGATTGAACTTCATCTTAACATCTGTCCAATATTTAGGTTTGGTTTCAGTAATTGGATCATTGTTAGTTGCATTGCCGCATGATCCTTTAATTGTTGTTTGTTTCATAGGATGATATCAATCTTCAGTTAAGCGGTATCTCTTGATATCTTTATTTTGTATCATGTTGTAATTTTCATGTTTACCTATTACTCCGTACTATTTATCCCGTACATTTACCTGCTTTTTTTTCATTTGGTTGCGTTCAAATAATAATAATAATAATAATAATAATAATAATAATAAATAAAACTAGGTATTGACATATGTCATTATCTTCTATTTTTCTCAATGACATTTCGTAATCTTTTATATAATAAAAGAATTACATCATTTCAGAGTGTTTTTGCAAAACCCTTCTCATTGAAAAAAAAATTAAACCAATAGGAGAGCTTGATTTTACCACATAAGCGAAATCGAGCAACATGATTGGTTAATAGAAAGTCAAAATTAAATTGATTTTGGTCAAACTTGATAAATTTGGTGAAGAAATTTGGTTAAGAAAAAAAAATGCATAAAAATATAGGTGTCAAATTTATGAAAACAAAAACTTAAAAAAAGAGGAAGTAATTAATAAAACTTTAGTGGTTGAATTTAACATAAAATATATGGAGCTAAGTGTAAAATTACAAGTTTCCATGTTTTTTAATAACTTTAGAAAAAACACAAATAAACCCTTACACTTTATACCCCTTATACTTTATAATATGAACTTTGTTTAAAATGACATGGGTATTAGTATTATTTTCAGACTTTCATCTCTTTAAATTACAAAATTTTATAAATATGCGAATTAGTTTTAATATTGTTAGTTGCATACTTTCTCCACTGAAATATTTCTTTTAAATAAGAACTCATGTTATTCTATAAAAAGTTTAATTTATGTGTACACGGGTTTGAATATTAAATACGGTTAAATTATTAGTAACGGGAATATAAATATCAAATGGTAAGCACGAGTTACTATGATATGCAAATAAATATACGCGATTCTACCTATAACAACGACTCATTAAATTGTTGTTTGAAATATATGAATATCCATAAAAATATTTTAAGAACTTTACGAAGCATATTTTAACTTCATTAACGCTCAGAGAAAGAAAAGGAAGAAAATGCATATGTTATCTGGATTTGGTTTAGTCATTGTGCTTAGTTCACGTTGTTACTGTATCTTATTGACAATGGTTTGTGTGTTTTATTTATTGTATTAGTGATTTCTTACACTATTATAATTATTTTTGATTGTTTAATGTAACTACAATATGACCACTAACACGAAGTTTTGTTGGATTAAAATGGTAGTTTTATTTTTTTGTAAAGTAAGGCGGTTACTTAGACAACTAATATTAGTTGAGTTATCATAGGCTTTATATAGTTCACCTATTAGCGCATTTGCTTTAAACAACTACAAAAAGTTTTAGAAAATTAAAAATAAACATAGATGGTATAATTATACGCCATTAATTTTGAACTCACATTATTCGGTATTACATACATACATACAGTGGCGAAGCTAGAAAATTTTCAGTGGGGTGTCGGAATCTAAAATTTTTTATTGCTAAATGTATAAAAGAAATTTCACAATTAAAATGGGGGGTCGAAACCGAATATACCAAAATTTTTCTACACGAAAACTATATACCCCCTACATCGCAAAAAAAATTTCGGGGGGTCGNAATAGTTGTGATTATTCTTATTCATGATGATTATTGATTATTATGCTTGATTTTGATGTTAATTTGATGAACACTTAGCATATGTTTATCAAATAATGCTTTTTTTTGTTATATGTTTCATATTTGATGAACATTTTAACAATCAGATTTCTATAAATGATTTTTATATCAATATTTATATATCATCCTACCTTTTCTTCCTACTTATCTTTTTACTCACTTTAAAACATGTCAAGTGGATTCCACTTATTTTCTCTTATCATTTCATCCAATCACTTTTTCAAGTGCCATAACTTCATGGGTAGGCATACAAGTAGGAAGATTTTGTAGAAATATTTAGCATTTTTCTTTTTATACATATGCTTTCTATTTGCTATACCTGTCAGTGACGGACGTTCTGCATTTTTTTCGACCTTCTTTCTGTAGCTACAACATTTGCGGCCTCGTCATTTACCTGCTACTTGTTCTTCTTCTATATTCTGAAAATGTATATAAAGTATAGTTAAAATCAGATTATACAAGAATAAACTAAAAGTAACTGAATTTTTAATCCTAAATGATAAACTTACGCATTAACTCTACTTCTTCACATTCATTTATTACAGTCTCTACAGTCAAATCTATTTCTTCCAGATCATTATTTTCATCTCTTGGTCAGCTTAAAGTTATTAATCTATTACTTTCTCTTATAGGTTCTAAAAAATCAAAAAATTTTGTTAGTTAAACTCATA
Source organism: Artemisia annua (assembly GCA_014162995.1). Classification (NCBI taxonomy): domain Eukaryota; kingdom Viridiplantae; phylum Streptophyta; class Magnoliopsida; order Asterales; family Asteraceae; genus Artemisia; species Artemisia annua. The sequence continues at coordinate 21,472 of LBNU01014303.1, read as the reverse complement.
TTATACATGCATAAACTAAAGTAAAACTCAAAATTAAACGGTAATGATGAACTTACAATTTAAATTCATCTTTTCCAGAAGGGATTTTGTATTTTCTTCAACTTTGAAACAAAAACCCGTAATTTAGCCGCAAGAAACCCTATAAAAATACTCAAATTTTAGAGAGAGAATTTGAGNACCCATGTCCGAGCATGTTACATCCTTAATGATGAGGAACCATTTTTATGAGTTATGGAGGGTTAATCTAAGCATAAATACACCCCTGATTGCTTCATTTATTGTCATCCCATCTAATCCCATCACATACAATCATAAGCTACTATCACACAACCCATTCTTGATCATCCTTACAACATAAGGCTTGATCACACCACTTTTATTCATCCCAAAAGACCTTGGAGTCCTACCATTTTTCAGTAGAGTACCAGGAGCGAGGAAGGAAGCAATTGGTACTATTATTCAGGTGGTTTAAGATATTTCGGTTAATTGGAGGCTTAAGAAATGCTCTAACTTCTTGATTTCTTACTCATTTATAATCACACTTTTGGGTAACTTTATTTATTTCATTATGATGTTGAACCTTTTATGTTTAAATGAAGTTTTACGTTTGATAATTGAAATTTCTATGGAGTAATTTTATTTTACTTGTATGAAATAATTTCATATGGAGTGTTTGGATGACTAGTATGATTGAAACATTGATTTTTCTTATGAGTTTGTTTAAATGAATATTTCTGAATAAATTGTTGACGATGCATAACTAGATTTATAGGTCGAAAGAACTTCTAGTTATGTTTTGTTCCAAAAATATTGGTGCATAAATATTGTTGGTGACTTGTAATTGACAACTACAAACAAACACTTTAAACAGACTCGTAATAATTTTATCACGGGTATAGGCCGAAAGGGCTCGTAAGAACAAATTGATAAATCATATTTCACACAAATTGTGCTTAAAACTTTGGTTTTTGTTGGTGTACATAGGTCAAAAGGGTTCACTAATGTAAACCCTTATGGATACGATTTTTCATAATATTAACCATTGATTTGGAAAACGTATAAAAATAATTTGTGCATTTCTACTATCGTTTTATCCAAACATGTCCAACACTCTAACATGATTGATGACTAATTCAATGCAAGTACTTGTTTCTATCGATTTGCATTACTTTCATAATTCCGAGTGTTCATGATAATTAGGACCGTGACAATCATCTTTATTTTTATTTTCGCTATCACTTACACAATTATATCATCTCCCTTGGGACGACCTCTATTTACCACACTTCATGCACTACACGCATCAAATATTTATAAATAACAACAACATATATGTTATGTTTTTTTTTAAGTAATAAAGTGTAGGGAGTATAAAGTCTAAGGATTATTTATTAAATTTACAAAGTTATTAAAAAACATGGAACCTAATAAGTTTATTTAAGTTCATATAATTAATTAAAATTTAACAACTAAAGTTTTATTAATTACCTCATATCATTTTTAGTTTCTCTTTTACTATATATATTTTTTTGCTAGATAAAGTTTAGATGAGTTTAGCCAAGTTGTTTCAGTTCTGATTTTTTACTGTCCTTGAAATGACTATTGTTCTTACACGATAAAATTGAGCTATTCTATTAATCTAATTGAAACTTCTTTGAAAAATTAATTTCATTTTGTAAGTTTTCTTACATTTTGATGAAATTATCACTCTGGAACATTTTCATGTTATGTATTTGGACCGTATACGAGATTTTCTGGCTTGTGAAGGCATAGTAGTTGGCTCATATGTTAGGGTGATTTATATTTTGGGCCTACCCATGCATGTTATCTCTATTGAAACTCAAATGAAGGTTAGAAACCCAATCGTATTATGGGCCTAAATACACCGAGGGTTTTTTTTCTTTCGTTCACAACCATCCGACATAGGTTACTACGTTACTAATAGAGTAATAGGGTGTTTATTATTTTCCTTATTCCCTTTTAATGCAATAAATTAGGCCCAAAACTTTTACAATATCTTAATTGAAAAACTTATTAAACCTACACTCTCTCTAATAAGTAACTAACTAAAACCTTTATATGTAACCACTTAATTTAGTAAACAGCAAATAATATAACCAAATTTCATTAGTAACCTGGTAAATATATATCAAACCTCTTTTTTGATCACTTCATAACATTTTATATATAGTCTTAAGGGGTGTTTCTTTTCTTCTTAATGGGAAAAAAATGTGGGCCAAACCCCTTTAGGGGGTGTTTCTTTTTTCTCCTTAGCTAAGGGATGCTATTTAATATTATTACTTTTTAGATGGGACCCATAAAAATCCCTTAAATGATCTATATCCACAAGGCTTAATTTATCATCTCCTCCCAATTAAGATGCTTATATGGAAGTGGGACCCATATGAATCCTTAGCTAAGGAAAAAAAGAAACAACCCCTTAGAGCTCTTGCACCATTCTAGATGGGAAATGATTTGCACACTCTCAAAATTTATTGGGACACTCCATTCTGTGCAATAGACAGTTGTACTTTAAGTATAACTCAGGGTAATAGAGGGTTTACTAAACCTGTTGTGGGTAAGCAGTTTCAGTATCAACCCAAGAAGACTCCACCTGAACCTAAGAAGGTGGATGGCACTAAGAAGATGGCTTCTGATGTGCCGAGTACGAGTGGAACAAAGATTTCTACATCTAATCAGTTTGCTGCCCTTAATGTGGAGGATGTGGATGCTTCTGGTATTCCGTCTAATGATAACAACAAGGATGTGGATGCTGGTAGTTCAATGGAAGTTACTGCGGATGAGTCTAGTAAGACAGCTAGTACAATAGAAGTTAATAAGGATGAGTCTAATAAGACAGGTAATACAATGGAAGTTAATGTGGAAGAGTCTAGTAAGGGTTCTACTCCTATTGTTGAGAAAATTGGTAAGCTTGAAAAGCTACTTATTGATGG
>LBNU01014303.1:3542-18241 GCA_014162995.1 Artemisia annua | reverse complement strand
AAAAAAAAAAAAAAAAAAAAAAAAAAAAAAAAAAAAAAAAAAAAAAAAAAAAAAAAAAAAAAAAAAAAAAAAAAAAAAAAAAAAAAAATAGTACGTGTTAATAATGTAGTTTCATATTCCTCATAATCTATGTGCCACTTAAAAGAAAAACCTTAATGATATTTTACGAATTCAAACTAAAATAATAAGCTTTCGTTTTCTTGATCATGTAAGGATAAAGACATTAACGGTGACATTTGTTTCAATCTCTGTGCCCCTAATTTATTTATTAAGTACGTGACATCATTAGAAGGAGCTGAAGACAATACACAAAAGAACATTTATCAAACTCCAAATGTCTCGTGTTTACTTTTTTTTTAATAGAATATATATAACACATACACACCGTTTCTGTTTGCTTTGAGGTTCTTGGCTTTTTCTTTAACCTCCAAATTTAGGTTACCAGCTTTCTTTGCCAAAGGGGTGTGTTTTTAATTATACTCCAGTATTTATATATTTTGCCATTAGACAACACAAGTTGTGAAACGTACCGTAAACTACAATAATACTCATTGTTAGATAAACCAGCTTTTCGAGATGGATGACTATTAGAACATACCATTATAATTTACAAATTAACCTCCATATATTGTGATGAAAGTTTTTGCTGTATGTTTATATATGCATGGATTAAAAATTTTGAATGCTTAAAAATATTCGACTCTTTAGGAAATAAAATTTTCAGATTTAACACAATTTTTAAAGAACAATTTTTGTAAATGCCGGCCACTTCTAGACGCTTAGTATGTCAATCGAAAATTGCATGCACGCATGACGCATCCAAAACAATATCGAGAAATCACAATTCAAGCACCCTACAGAGAGGACTAATTACATTGTTAGTTTACGTTACACATACTGTCATCGACACAACTTGAACATAGCTGATCAAGAAGGTTGCAAATATGTAGTCACTCTTAGCTTTCTGTTTCAGTATACAGCAAAATATGTTGGTAAAACACATGAAGACATGGCTAATTAATATTTTCTTGTAGTGCATATTTCTTATTCATAATGTTTTGAAAAAGCTAATATTAAAATAATTGTATATGTTAAAACTATGGTCTATCAGGCAAAACTGGATCTTACTGTTAGAAACAAGTACTCCCTAGTCTCGGTCTTCTTCTTCATTTTAAAGGCAATAATGTAAATAATTTTCAGTGTTCTGATGTCATTCTCTAGTATTTTCAACCCCAGACGTCAACTTAATGTTTTATTTAACTTAATGTTTTATTTTTTACTCACACCGCAGTAAAAATAGAAGAGAGTCCCCAGAACTAGATTATAACTTATTGGTGAACGTTGACAAGATCTACACAAAGTCATTTTACAGTCTTATAGATGGTGATGTAATTTTTCATTTTGAGAATAAGATGCTAGCTATTAGCATTTTGCTAGCTTTTTAATAAATTTAATTTCTTGGCCGTCCAAAAGAATAAAATGCACCTGCTCCTAGTGTTTCTGGATTTGGATTTGATAGGTTGCCATTTCTCATCTAAAAGTACTCGATGAAAATTCTTGCTTGAAAGGCTGGATTTATTTCTCATTAATACTTTTTCGGGACGCATACATATCCACCAGACCGAAATTCTCATTAAGTTAAACCGTACAATAGTATTGTAAATGAATCGAATAATTCAAGTATGTCGGATTCAATTAGCGTTTGATTGTTTCTCAATAAATCTTCACCTGGAAATACATAAATCGACTATAATCTGTCAGTTAATGTTGTTTCAACATCTTAAATTGGAACCAAATCAACGATCAATTTACACAAATAAGTTAGAACTGCAATAGTTACACAAAATTCATAAAGAATAAAACCCATAAAACTAAAAACAGAATTGGTATTGAAGTTAATAAAAACACCCCAAAAAAATCCACCACAAAATTATAAAGGAATACAATTTGGAAACAAGGAAATTGTAGGCTCAAAAATTATATGCATACTTAGAGCAATACAAATTGTAGAAAACACATAACATTTTCTTGTTCATTGCAAATTAGACACGCAATTATTCAAATTAATCAAAGACCATTTTGATTTTTTGTAAAATCAAACATGGTTAGGGGTGTTGGTCGGAGGTGTTGCTGCCGACGCAACCTTCCCTCCTCGCTCTGTGCGGGAGTTTTCCGCAAACTTGATACTTGCTTGATGCATCCCCTTCTTTCTCTCTTCCTCGGTCCATTCTGAAACATAATAATGCTCTTCGGTACCTTTAACGATGTGTTTACTTGGAGGTAAAAACATGCTTCCCCATTGCGGGAAGTGAACAAAAGCAACCGGAAGTGTAGCACATATGATCATGATACCCATATACGTCAACCCATCAGGGGTTGAAAGGGATGCATTAGCAAAGAATATCAATTGGGTTAGCCCTGAACCAAAGTTACCACCAGCCCCAGTCATTCCAGATATGATACCAAGTGATCGTCGAGAAATGAAGGGGACGATACCGAATGTGGCTCCACATGCCGCTTGTGCTCCGATTGAGAAAAGCATCATAAAGGTAATGGCTAATGGTAGCGAGTTCACTAGGCCGAGGAAGACACAACAAACACCTCCTGCGGTTTGGAGGAGCCACAGGTTCCATAACCGACCTCGCATTCCGAACCGTGTCGCCATGTAATCAGATGTGAACCCTCCGAAAGGACGAGCTAGAAGGTTTGCCATTCCAAAGCAGGCAGCAATAATCCCGGCAAGGTGAAGCTTTAGGTCGAATCTAACATTATACATTATTCAAACAAGTTAGTCCTTAATATGTTGTTCTCTAAATTTAGGTCGAATCGGTTTTTTTTTTGGCTTGTGCCATGATAGGTCGAATCAAAATTTATACCTATCATAGAAGTATTCAGCAATGACGTTGTCAATTGTTAACTCAACACCCATCGAGTAGCCATAAAGAAGAACGAAGATCCATGTCCGATAGTTTGTTACAGCATACCATAATATCTGAATACCCGCAAACAATTTAGTCAACACATACAAAAAGAATATAGTAAAAAGGAAATCTTTACCAAGATGTCTATTTTCCGAAAAGTTATGGGTATAAGTGTATAACATGTCATTATTTACTGCTCAAATAAAATTAAAATAGTACCTTGCTGAATTTATCCTTCGCTACATCACCCTTCTTCTGAAGGGCACCAAGGTTACCATCAGGCAAATCTTGACCTAGAGTTAACACCAATATCCCCATTATCACATTAAGCCACCCCGGTATGAAAAAAGCAATCCGCCACGCCACGAATGGTGATGCACCCGCCTTCTGTATTATCTCAAACAACACCGGCATCAAGAGTTGCGTGGCACCACCACCCATGTTCCCCCATCCAGCTGCCGTCCCATTTACCAGCCCAATAATTTTGCTGTTAAACATGGTACTCATCCAGTACTGGCACGACACAAATGTTGCCAAAGAGAACCCAATCATGAATCTAACGATGATGTAGCCACTAGCATCACTGACAAATGACATGCAGAAGACAGTTGGTGCCGCAAGCATGATCAAGAAAGCGCATCCATAGCGAGGTCCCATCATGTCACAAACCGCACCCATGACCAACCTCGAAAAAATACTGCCAGAAACCGAGGCCACACCAGCGTTCCCTATGTCGGCTTTGGTTAGGTCAAGGTTGTCCCGGATGATGGGAACAAGGGGAGCTGCAGCGAAAGTGGAAATGAAGGTGGTGAAGAAAGAGATCCACGAGAGATGAAAGGTTCTCATGTGAGGGTTTGCAAAAGAGAACAGTTTAAAAACTGTCGCTTTATGTTCAGAGTCCACAGGTAAGTCAAATTTCGCAGTACGGTCGATGTGAACAGCCGGAGACTGCACAGAGAAGGCAAGCACCGGTTCCCGACCAGTGACTCCATGCATGGAACTACCAGGAGAACCTTCAATCTCAGGCATTGTATGAATTATATTTGTTATTATTGTGTTTGTGATATTTTTGGGAATGATGATCCAGATTGTTTATATAGTGCTAAGAGACCAATAAACATACTATTTTATAATGAATAATTCATATGTCATGTCTAAAAGGGGTTATTAGTTGTATTTCTGAATATTCTTATGGGGTTGACAAATGAGAAGAGCTTGTGGGGATTCTCAAAAGGTTGTGATTATAAGTTATGTTTGAATATTCCTGTTTTCCGCATACATGTAAAAGAAATGGTGTTTGGGCTTATCAGATATCCCAAAAGATACTTACGGTGACAACACACCTGGTCTCAGTTACAAAGAACATATATAATACCTTAATTAAACTACTCTTTTGATGTAATTTTGTCGATTGATGTTATTTCTGTCTATTGTAGAATGAGCATTTTTAACCTTTGAAAATTACTTAAGTGAGGGATAGTAAATATTGCCGTTAAATGTACGGTATGGGTCTGTGGGACAATTTGTAAATGGAAAACATGCATCTATTCACGAAGTGCAATTTGCTAAATGGTGGATGGCCATCGGAAGTTTTTACAACCTTGAAAACTATATAAATGAAATAACAGGGAGCAAAAGATACTCGAACTTTCTGAAATACTAGATAGATTTAATCTATAGAAACCGTAGAACGAAACGAATAGTGATGAGGTTCATATGAATTGAATAACTAATCTCAGTCAGCTAGATTGATTGGTCCATTAACCTAACTCGTGTATGTTCACACTCCTTATAATTTCTTTTTCTCTAGCCAGTTACTAGTTTCAGGAAATATTGTGGTCTGATAACCTTAACTTGCAGTTCTACTGATCTGTACAAATAACTTGTTTTGGCTAGCGGTGACTTAGATTTCCGTAAAAGTACAAGTATTTACTCATCAACCTGTTGTCTATTCATTGTATGCCATCCCTTGGCAGGAGTTGTGATGGTGCACATATAACATTAAGTGTACGTGTGTGAGTGTAACACTGCCAATGAATGACGAAGACGCAGCCATGATAGATTGTGGTCGAATCCATAATTTCCGACCAGCTAGACCATTATGGCGGTGTTGCAAAGGGTGTCCACACCTTAATGTACGGATGCTAATTAATCTAAGTAATATAGGATACGGTCTAGAATACACTTTTGATGAAACCATTTTGGAACTTCAAGTCATATCCATTTTGTTAAAAAGTCTTGGGTATCTCGGTTTGAGAAAGGCCCTTATGATTCATATGGCGACATTTCTAAATAGTGTTATTAGGGCTTATCAATTGCCCCAAAGGTCTGCTTACCACATAATTAACAAAACATTCTCCTTGTACATCATTATATATTAATTATAGTATCTTATTTATCATTCACCAAATTCAACGTTTTTTATTCTTGCATCACAAACTACATAATTTACGTACTTAATTAACAATAGAACATTCAACAAAGGAAAGCCATATATATATGTATCATTTAACTTTTTACATTAGCCCTACCTGCTTAATTAGTCTGGAAAACGTAGCCTTTGTATCTAATGCATAATGAATTCGTGATGGTTTGGTAAAAATGTCTCCTTCAAACTTTTATAAGCATTATATTATGTATAAAACAAGAAGCAACTGTTAAGTTAATATGACAAATTTATGTCTCAATCAGCTAGGCATATATGATAAAGTATCACATATTCGCATATACCATAATATCCCCTATCATTTGGTTTCACATTTTCGGAATCTTGAGGTACTCTCAAAACTATATTGGTTTCACTCACATACTGAAAGTGTCGCAATAGGAAAAAAAATCAGTCACACGTATTTACATTTTCCGTACCTCTAATTAACTATGAATGTGTAGTTAAAGGTGTCGTCAAGAAGACTTATATATGACACAAAATTGTGTGGGATTGATTAATGACCATTTACCCACATGTGTCACATCAACTAAGAGACAGTGACTGCTTGCTATAAACTTTAATCCAACAAATTACTCAAAATAATGACTGCAATGGTAACAACATTAAGTCATTAACACTCCAAAAACATTACATAAAATAGAACATAACCTCAATTTAAGATTACATAGGTGTCACGCATTCTAAATAATTAAGTATACATCAATGTATATATTATCGAAAGATGTTACCCTGGATCTAACGGTAACACCATACTAAAATACGCCTCACTTGGTTCTTTCTGTCAACTCTTAAACATCGCCTTTGCTTGCGCCTTTTCCGTTGCTACCTACAAACACAAATTACTCTATAAATATGTTACAGTATCTTAAAAATTCAGATGTCGCATTGTTATAGAAAAGATGAAGCAAATTAAATACTGCAAATGTTTCAACCCCATCACTTTATAAATACGTTACAGTATCTTAAAAATAATATTACGTGTAACTGTACAACTAACTATGAGACAAATATCATGCAAAACAACACATGCCCTTTAGTAACATCCTATGGACATTTTTAAGCAAAATTATTTCTGCTACTATAAATGGGTAATTTTCTATTAGTAATATATACATACTAAAGAGACAACGTCATAAAAAAAACCCTAAAACCATCTTCGATCGAGAAAGAACATCACGAAACAACCATCGCATATTAGCCGTCTTTTCCGCACTTCCAGTTTTTGGAGATCGCTTCAGAATCATTTGGGAAACAGTGCCTGTGACCTTAAAATCAACATTCTTGTTAAAATTCCTCCAATTGCAGGTTAAAATCAAGAACCTGGGCAGCGTAATCATCAGAAAAAGTAACCTTCAAGCTCGTGTGTCCTCCAGCTGATGACAAGTAATTCCCTACTCTAATATATGGATCGTGTGGCTCAAGAACCTCAATCATTCAGCTATCAGAGATGAGGGACAACCACCATTTACCCACCTTTAGAGAAAGGATTACCTTCTTAATACCCTCAAAACCCACCGGTACAGGTTCCCATTATCATCCACAAGCGTTCCTATCCATCAATAATAAGCTTTTCAACTTATCAATTTCTCGACGATAGGGTAACTTGGTTTACCAAACTCAATAGACCTCATCAACCTCCATTGTACTATCAATCTCCATAAACATGACGCTTCATCGGGCTCCGGTCTGTGTCACCCCAGACTCTCAGGCCCACATAATCCAACTGGAAATCGGTCACCTCCATTCCCTAAGCGGGAACCAAATTGGATTCTTAGCTGACGATATCTCTTAAACATCCATGATATACTTATTAGATGTATGGCACACCACTTTTCGCTTGATTAACCGGATCTTGAGCAGCATGCAGCATTAGGCCACTAGCATTGTTGTTAGTACATTACCTTTTGAAGACGACGCTCCATCGATGAACCCACTTTCTTTTTCGAAACTGGCTTGCCAACGATAATTCAATGTGACCTAGGTTTCGAAAAAACGAACACCATCAATAACCTGAGTGGGCCCTATTACCCTTACCTTTCGTTGGTAGCTTCTACAAATCCTTCCTCATCACCATTATTCTTGAACACTATGTGTTTAACATTCTTAGGGCATTGCACAATATGATCAAAAATTTACCATGAAGTACAACGAGGCGGCTTCCATTCAATATTCAAGTAATCAACACGCACCAACGAATGACCTTGCCTATTAGGAATGGAATAGCACAACCCACATGATCCAATAACTCGTCAGAGATGAAACTTCAACAAGAGCCACGAGCATAAATGAATTCTGACGCCAAGATAACACACATAGACTAGTAATTATGAATCTAACAATAATAGGCTTACCCATTTGTAGTCGTAATTCAAGCTTAACCCAACCTCCGTATAAGCAACAATTGAACATTCAGTAAATTTCAGCCATACGGGTGCAGCAGTAACTTCCTCTTTGGCAAGTGTATATTAGGGACCAAACACTGTAGGAAAATAGGCCATCGAACGAATCAGCATGGCCTGCCGAGCACAAATTGGCTGATATCCCAATACTTTAATCCATACCCTCCTTAGTAGAGAATATGAAACAAAAAGAATCCCATTAATTTCAACATAACACGTTCCAATCCAAACTAGCCCAGGTATTCTTAACATAGTTCTCCACTATAGGAAAAGCAAGACCGTTTTCCAATAAAATACCCATAAAGAGTATTAGCAAACAACCTAGCCGAAACATCCTCAATCTCTTTTAAAGGGATTGCGACATGGGCTCCTTCCACCCGCTCCTCATTCCGCGGAGCTCACATATGTTTTATTGAATTGAACGCATTGCTTATTTTTAAACATCGAAGCATATGATAGGCTTTAGGCATAGTATGTGAACTAACATCACTAGAAATTACATACAACTTCATAAACATTCCAATCCCCATCATTTGATGACTTGTTATTCGCAGAGCACCCATGACCAGTGATTAGGGAAAAACAAACAGTAGTAGTAAAAACCTAACGAAAAAGAAGAAACAAACGGCAAAAAAACCTAAAAAAAAACTACGAAACGAATATACCACGTAGTAATGAAGCCGAAACCCCTTAAAGTAAACAAGAACATTTGCAATCGACTCTCATGATACCCAAAATCGATCGCAGCAGTGACAATATAAGCGAATCCCTAAAAAAAATCGATCACCTTCAAAAGTGGAGCCTACACGAATTAAAACCACCTCTTAATCAGTAATCCGAAGATACAAACCAAGAGAACGATTGTTAATAGGTGTACGAATCAATCAGAAATAGAAACGATTGAAAAGTTTGGGTTGGGGAAGTCGCCATTGGGGGGGGGGGGGGGGGGAGGGGGGGTAAATGGNATGTTTGATTTTAAGGTCCAAGGCAAGTCGAGGAAGTAATATGCGATGTTGTTTCGTGCATGTTTTTTCTTTCATGGTTGTTCTAGTTTTTCGTAGCTAGTTGTTCATTTATGGCATGTCATAAATTATCTAGTGGTTGTTCAAGCGGTTGCTTGAGGTTAATGTGGTACTTCAGCCACATTCCATTGTACTTTAAACGTTTATTTGGTTAATATATTTTGCCAGGGTGTAGATCCCTTTACCCAAAAAAAAAGAGACAACGTCATTTGTATTTGAAAATATATAACTTCTGTATAGATTCTTCGAAAAGTTATAGGTTAACAAATGTATACATGTACACACCAGCACAGACAAATACTGGGAATGGATTTACCATAAAAGGTCACACTAAAAAAATGAGTAACTTGATGAAATAAAAAAGCCATATAGACCGTCTATTAAAGAAAAAGCACATCATGTTGAAATAAAAAGTACTCCCTTTGTCATAAAATAATCGTCCTGTTTTGACTTTTTGAAATCATTTATTTTAAAGGGACTCCATCCGGTAAAATATATTACACCAAAAAAACTGTTAAGTACAATGGAATATGGCTGAAGTATCACATTAACCACAAACAACCATTTTAATAACCAATAGATCTTTTATGACAAGCCACAAACGATCAACTAGCTACAGACAACTAAACTACCAAACATGAACTAGCCTAAACTAAGACACATCAAAATCAATGCAAAACAAAAGAAGAATAATCTATCCAAGTCTAATATCATAGATGCCAGCAGCCTTTAGTTCGGCTGTAGAGAAACCACAATCATCAAAGTAACCAACGTCACAAGTATTGTAGTCGTATGTCTCCTCTCTCCATTGATCCAAAAGACTCTTCGGGTTCCCTCCACCACCAAAATAATTAGTCACGTTGGGATAATCCAACACCTCATCATCATCGTCACTGTCAGAGACGACTACATCGCCAACCTTAGAAAACGGATTACCCACCCTTTTTCCTTCTTTTCCCAGATTAGGAGTGCATTTTTTTATCTTTTATTTTTTATTTATTATTCTTATTATTTTTAACGGCTTGTTAGTTGTTAGTGGTTCAGGTCCAGCAGTGACATCCAATTCAATTGGGCAGTATGCTGACCCTAAGACCCGCCTGCTACTCCTTTATTACCTGAAGGACTCAAACTTGAGAGACCAGGGGTATTAGAAGAACATGGAATATTAACAGAATTAACCACATTACCATCATCAATATTACTATCGGGATAACATGTAGGAACACCCGGATAATCAACCTTTTTTAGGAGTTTGCCATCATCATCCACAAGAGTTAATTTCCCATCAATAATTAGCTTTTCAAGCTTCTCAATTTTCTCAACAATAGGAGTAGTACTACTGCTACTAGTTTCAACATTCCAGAACGAAGAGCCACTAGAATTTGCCCCATTACTAGCCAAATTTGAATTCCCCCAATTGGTACCCAAAGCACATGTAGGATCAATCACAAGTTCCAAAACATAATCTTGCTCTTTAAGCACATCAAAACTATTTTTCAACTCAAAAAGGTTAACATCATCCACTTTGTTATTGTTCTTACCTTGGAAATCACGTAAAGGAGATGTACTACAAGTAGGATCTTTATCACGCGATTCCAGATTACCTTTTGGCTGAGAAGTAGAGGCATGCATGCCTACATTCGGCTGAACTTGAGGCTTAGAAGATGAAGCTCCACCAATATTCGTCTAAATAACCTGTCTATAATGGTACGTAACCTTTGGATTTTGCAATCTCACACCATCACCTAGCCGATTCTTAACATGTTGTTTACCCTTTCCTTTCTTCGAATTAACTTCATTAAACCCATCATCATCGACCACCGGTTTCTCAACCGTTCTCATTCTCTTAGGATAGCCTATATCATTGTGGTTAAAAATTTTACATGTTTCACACCTTGGTGGCCTCCATTTATATTCAATATCAAGTGTTTCCAATGAATGACCAGACCCATTATAATATGGAATCGCCACAACGAGTGAGTCAAGCAAAGCTGCCTTAGATGAAACTTCCACAAGTGCACGTGTTATATAATACTTGATGAAAATTATACTAATGAAAATATATCTAAAACTCAATCAATTCGTATATTTTGCATCAAGTATTATATTACATAAAAAAATAGTTAATGTCAAAGTTGAAAAAGAAAAGCTTCAAAGAGTTACAAGATAATTATTTTGAGACGGAGAAAGTATATATTAATCTAATATTCAGGAGTCCACAAGAAACTCCCAATCAAAGTGAACATTCATGGGTGGCATATCGCCTTAGACCGCCTCCCGCGCACCACAACCTTGATGTCAGAAGCATAGATCTCCACCTTTTTATTTATTTATTTATTTATTTGTTTATTTGTTTGTTTGTTTTTCTGGGTAAATGGTTTCCCCACCAAATGTATTACTCAAGAAAAACGTTAAGTACATAGGATGTAGGTAAAATCATACATCTCAGCCCGTTACATAGGCGAAAACAAATGTACTATTTGTGTTTTAAACTAAACCTATCAAAAGAATGACAAACCAAGCTTATGAAGTAACAATAACGAAAGCAACCACTAACTAGATTACATATGACTCATAGAGATACCAAATATAACCAAGCATCTAGTCTGCCATCGGAGAGTGATATCAAATGCATACAAGTTGTTCTTTCATTAAGTCCGATACGACATATTCATATCCTGCATAAAAGTCATACTCATCAAGTTTACATAGACTCGGATCATTAGTTCCACCACCATGCATGTCGCTTATATGAAGAGCCCATAAACTGAGAAGTCTCATTATCATACTCTTCAATCTCACTTTTCGACTCACCATCTTGAATATCCATTGAAGTACTAGGTATAGAAGCCGTTTCCACAGTCACCTATTTATCCTTGTTAACATCCTCTACATGATTATGTGTTGGCCCATGTTCTTCCAAATTATTCACATCTTTTTCACTAACGGAACTCAAATGGCCCATACCCGTACATTTTCCATGTCACCAATACTGCCAAATAATCAAAAGAATTTGAAGTAGAAGTAGTATTAACAACATGTGTAGCTTGGAACCTTTGACTTTGGCTGTCTAGAATCCGTCTTCTTGTCGTTCTTTGGTTGACCAGGTTTGTAAAAAAGATATGAGTTCAAACCAATATGAACATTGAACACCACGAACCGTTTTCCTATTTGCCTTAGTATTCTTCAAAACATCAGAGACAAATTTCTTCGTGCATGGGTCCAATACGTGGCCACACCTTGCAATTTTAACATCTTGGTGGCTTCCACTCGTAATTAATTCGAATAGTGTTCAAAATATACCGATCACCCTCTATTTTTGGGATTGCCACCACAGGGGTATCTTTCAACTCCAAATAAGCCCGAAACTCCGTAAGTTAGTCATAGCTCTCGCATAACTCGACCTACCCCATGACTCCGTACACATAGTTTTCGTATTGGTGTCTAGCATCAATGGTATACTAAGATTAGTTGCAATATCACTCAACCCATCTTTCATAAATGTAGTAAGAGGAACATCATGGAATTTAACCCACACGGGAACATTAGACGAGTCATCCTTTGATAAATTCGAATTCGGATACCACCTTTTCAGAATTAAGGGCACATTACGACTTAACGATGGACCATTTTCAAGCATTGCATCCATCCCGTCCTTAGATCTAAACATGAAAAAAAGCAAGGCTTTAGATTTCATCATTGTTCTAACAAGACCATATTTACTCCAAGTGTTCTTAACATAATTTTTCACAACCGAATATGCCCTCTTTTGACCAAGAAATACCCATAAACAAAATTGCTAAATCGTTCACTAACTTCAAGAACCAACTTCAATGAAATAGCAACATCAGCTCCATTACCATCCAGAGCTAATAACATATGAAAATTAATAGTTTTCTTAGTTTATTCTCCATTAAGAAAATTCGCATATGAAATAGCCCCATTACCAGTCAATTTCGCACCATTAGTAGCCTTAACAGAACTTTCCTCCCCTTTATTCAACGGATTATCATTTGGACCAATAGTAACCACTTTGGTGGATGTATTAGGGGTACCAAATGTGTCTAAAAATTTGGAAATGATTCCACTGTATTGGCTTGATTATCGGCATTCAAAGGTTTTAAAGGTTCCCATCATCACACACTAACACAAGCTTACCTTCAAGCTCTTGACGTTCAATATCATAAATTTTCGCCACCAAGAACTCGTGTTTTCCTTGTTCATAGTAACAAGAATGTTAGTTGAGTAACCAACAGCCTTCGAACCATTCCTCACATCTTGCTCCTTCCCCCCACCTTGCCCTTTTTTCTTACGCTTGCTATCCCTCCCTCCAAAATACAAGAACCCATTCTTCTCTATGATACCATGCAAACACCAACAGAATACTCTTAACCAAACCATTCAATACTCAAGTATAACCAACAATGATTGTAAACCCTAACCGATCAAAATATACGTAACCCTAAAACCGATTGTAAACCTTAATCAATCAACTGATAACAATGACGATTAGCAGGTGAAAGAAAAAGATATTAGAGGTGATTTTGGTCAAGAGTACAATCGAACAAAACAATATAGCACTCAGAAGAATTGAATCGATTGAAATAAAACCCTAAAAACCGGCTAAACCCTAATCGAACAAAGTTAATCTGACGAGTAACTATGGGCAACCAAGGACTTAGGAACGACTTAAGGTCAATAAAAATCAGTAAAGCGGTTATAGATCAACCAGCCACAATCGATTAAGAGAAGAAAACGAAAAAAAATTAAGGCAGTTAGGGTTTGTTCATTTTTCACCAATATCGCCAGAGAGAGGAGGGGTTGCATTAAGATTTTTCCTATGATTAGTTTTAGTCTATGCAGAGGTTGTAATTAGCACCTCTCTACTCAATTGGATGCCCAGAGTGTGTGATGGAGACCTTGAAACATCACAACATCTATTAATTAACTTCCCGGTCGCAAGTGACTTATAGCTTTCGATTAAAAACCAGTGGGGTTTAGTCGACATGCCAAACAACATCCAAAACATTCTTTGTTAATTGGAGTGATTCAGTCAGCTTCAATTCCTCGGCTAAGTGTGTTTCGACTTTGTAATACAGGTGACCACTTGGATAATTTGGGGATATATGAAAAGAGCATGCTTCAATTTGAAACCACCTCACAAAGGCACTTTTGGGAATGATATTAAAATATTATCGCACACATCGATATCCCATAGGTGTACGAATCTCAATTTGATATGGCTTGACTAGATTAACGATCCAATAAGAGCTTGTATGAAAAACTTGTAATATCCTTTGTTTTGCTAGGTTCTGCTAGTTTTATATATAAAGTTTGTTGTTCAAGAAAATATATATTAATCTGATATATATGTTCTTACACATAAAGATTTTTAAAACCTTGCCTAGCATATGTTATGTCATATAGACCACTACAAAAAATTAGTCACTTGCTCACACTCTTTTCGTCACACTTTTTAAACCGTGAACTTTTTTTTTAAGATCTTCACACTTATAAGTGTGCAAAAATTATTCACACTTAAAAGTGTGAAAAGTTGTTTTAAAATCATATTGTTACAAAATCTTCATCCTTCAAAGTGTGAATTTTTTTTTATAAATCTTCACACTTACAAGTGTGAAATTATATGCTACACCCAATTGGTTCATACAAACTAAGTGTGAACTTTTCAAATCCACACACTTTAAAGTGTGAACACATGCCTTAGTAAATGTGAAAAATAACTATTTTTTTTTTGGTAAGGGATCTCCACCCTGGCAAAAAATATATATAACCAAATGAAACGTTTAACAGGTACAATGGAATGTGCTGAAATACCACTTAACCTCAAAGCAACCGCTTGAACAAACCACTAGTATCATTTATCGACATGCCATAAATGATCAACTAG
>LBNU01014302.1:17243-35667 GCA_014162995.1 Artemisia annua | reverse complement strand
CTAAGATGGAAATTCAATCCTTAGGATATTTTTGTTTATGCATATGTTTTGTCTAATGTTTGATTTTCATGCTAAGGAAGTGAACTAAATTTGGGGAGGATTGTTGGAAAATTTAGTGCACTTGAGGGATCAAATCATACTTGGAAATGGGTTTGGAGGTACGGAGTGTACACCCATCAAGTCCCTGATTACCCTGACTCAATAGTGGTTGTGCTAGTGTGAATCTGATTCTGCTGATGCATGAATCTGATTCTGCTGCTAGTATTGTGAATCTGCTGCTAGGATTCTGCTGCTAGCTAATCCTGCTGATAGGATTCTGCTGCCAGCTGATCCTGCTGCTAGCTGATTTTGCTGCTGACTCTGCTGCTAGCAGATTCTGCTGATGATAATGTAACTGTTTTGAAGAGTCTGCTAGCAGATTCTGCTGATGATAATGTAACTGTTTTGACCTATTCAAGTGACAGTTATATCTGCTTTTATGACCACGTTTAATTGGTCATGTAACCACTATCTTTGGCTATAACGGGGGTAATTATGTGGAGATTAATGGGCCGATTAATTCTCATAATTCCATTTTGACTAGCCATGAGTACTTTCCTATTTAAGAGGAATATGTTGAGCATGAAAGTTACATAGAAAACATAAACACTATAATACGCAAGAGTTGTTGAATTGTGCCTAATTCAATAACAAACATTTGGTCTTATCCCAAGTAGATATTCGTGAAACCCAGGCATTAGGGTCGAATAGTTTACTTTGGAAAGTGATAACACGATTCCAAGTGATATCCGGTAACCATTAATTTGGTACGTAGCTAGGCTTTTGATTATGGGAAGTGATTTGTACACCATTTTTTTTAGCCATCCACCACTAAATTACACCAGTGATGCACACAGTACAACACTGCTATGCATGATTTAGTGGTGGATGGCTAAAAAAAATGGTGTACAAATCACCTCCCTTTGATTATCTCACCCTGTTCTGGGCTCATAACCACCAACAACAGGCAGTTGTGAGTCTTGTGACAGTCAAACACGGTGCTTCAAGCAGGATGTGACAAGATATGAGGGTCTTCGTCCACGATGCGACCAGAAGAAAAAAAATAAAATAACACACACAATTAATGCATACCAACAAAATAATTCAAACAGTGTATAGCTAACCAATGTTCGGTCACTCTCAAAAGATACATCTTTAATCTAGACTAGTTATACAGTAACTCGCAACCACAATATAGTAGTATGATCCTATATGTGTAACTGTAACCTTTGTTCCATTGATCTCAAGGTGTGATTGGAGCAGGTTCCGAACCCGACACTTGTGAGGCAGCATCTTCTTTTGATATGGCCACATAGTTGGTAGGAGCAATTGGTCTTGCATTTGCTGTCCCTCTTGTCTGACCTAGATCAGTATTGGTTCAGTGACAATCGCCTGTTAGGAGTTCCATTTGCTGCACCCCCGCTAACCATGAGAAAAAATTTGGAACATTTGTTTTCCTTTTCTTTTCAACTTAATGTGCTAAAAGTGGATTTACAATTCTTTCGTTTTATTATCTTCTCGTCAAACTCGAGAATGTAATGCAAGATTTCAAATATGCTTGTGAACTGTTGCAGGAGAGTCGTCCAATATGAAAATCTCAGCAACTTCAGGCATTCTAAAGCTCACTCTCTTCTTTGTCCTTCCTCCTCCTGACAATGATTCATCTTCCATTTTCGTCTCCAAATCATTGTCATCATTGTCTTTAACTTTAACTTCTTTTACTGGAGCATCCAAACGAACCTCTACTAGAAGTCTTTCCGAAGAGACATCATTGTTATTTAAAGTTGAAGGATTAGGATAAACCCTTTTGTTAGAAGTAACGGGCAAAGTTGATGATCTTGGTGAATTTAAAATACAGTCCCGTAAAGTTAATTGATCATTCTTCAAAAGCTTCCCTTTTTTCTCCTCTTTGCGCAATGGGCGTTCTTGCCTATTCTTGTACTCTTTCTTCTTCCTTTTACCACACACACACATAGGTTTTAGAAACTGTAACAAGGACCACCCCATCTCCTCTAACTCAAACTGATATTGGTACAAAGGCTAGTTTTGATTCGGAATATATAGCGAGAGAGGTTCAGAATCTTGTATTTTGTTGTCATGTTGTTGGGTTTGTCAAGTTTGTGTTACATTGTTTTCTTAAGATATAATACTAGGGAACAAAATAATACATTGGTGTTCTATGGACTTGAACCAATTATATGAAACTATGGTTTTTATGTCAATGCACAGCCAAGCACATAAGACAGGATTAAAGCCTAGTTGTTGCACTTGTGTTAAGGTTGATCTTATCTGTAGGTGTGAATGCTGGTTTTTTAATGAGCAACAAGAATCAAGTGTGGNGGAATATATAGCGAGAGAGGTTCAGAATCTTGTATTTTGTTGTCATGTTGTTGGGTTTGTCAAGTTTGTGTTACATTGTTTTCTTAAGATATAATACTAGGGAACAAAATAATACATTGGTGTTCTATGGACTTGAACCAATTATATGAAACTATGGTTTTTATGTCAATGCACAGCCAAGCACATAAGACAGGATTAAAGCCTAGTTGTTGCACTTGTGTTAAGGTTGATCTTATCTGTAGGTGTGAATGCTGGTTTTTTAATGAGCAACAAGAATCAAGTGTGGATAAACTAAGCACAGATTAAGATTCCTAAAACATACTAAGCCGCCGAGCAAGAATTGTGGAAGTATGATTACAATCATCTTAACGGGTTTCCAACGAAGATTCTCTCTTGTTCTTGATGTTTTACCTTTTTGGAATGACTCGATCTTATAGAACAGATCATTTAAAAACTTTGTTGGAAAAAAAAGAGGTTAGAGATTGTCGAACTTCTATGACTTTGTGAGTTTGAAATCTCCGATATGCTATTTATTCAACCAAAGAGTTTAAAATCCTCCAAACAACCAACTTAAGCAAAGTTAGACTATTGTTCATGATCAGAAGTCTTAGAACCTTAAGCTTAGTGTATAATCGAGTTGAAAATCGTCTCATGGGTATCTCGTTTGCAACTGTGATTGCTTAGTACCTTATAGGAATTTTACAATAGAATAGGATTTCCACATATATTTAAACCAGAAGACAAATATAGAAAACATAATTAATTTACCAAGAGTCAAATACAAGACATAACTAATTTATCGAAAGCCATTTCCCTCTTTCTTTTTGGTATATAAATAACACAAACAGAAACAGAATAGCTAAAATCGACCATGTTAATATATAAATAAGGACCTTGATGTCATTATGTCAGCATTGATAATCTTTAGAGGTTTTACAGCAATTCGCTTAGCATTGCTCAATAAGATATCTTTGTACCGTTATGACCATAAAAAGTTGGTGCATCACGCCCTCTTTGAAAAGTTTGGCCTCTCAAACCAGTTACAAACAATGTTATGTGTTGTTCGGATATAGCGTGAAAATGTTTCAACTAAGTTATTTTGTACATTTTACATAACGTTTGCCGATTTAGATTTATGGTCACTAAAAGATGTACGATAATGTAGCATTATCGAATTAATATCTATCAATATGGTGGTTACCTTGGAATCTAATATCCACCAACTTTTCAAAAAAGACACCTAGAAGGTGAGAACCAAAACAAAGACAATAGCAGTACAAGTTGTCCAAGTGTTCAGATCTTTGATTCTATAGGTCTGTACCGCATTTTGCACATCCCTAGACCTAACAGGCATTTGTGACGGTCAGAAATACTTGTGCCTCAAGCAGATGTGACAAGATATGAAGGTCTTCGTCCATGATGCGACCAGAATGGAAAAAAATAAAATAACACATGCAATTAATAGATACTAACTAATATAAAACGCAGGCAATTGATGGAATATAATGCAAACAGTACCCATGTCCAGTCACTCAGAAGATACATCCTTAATCTAGACCAGTTATACAGTAACTCGCAACCACAATATAGTAGTATGATCCTATATATGTAACTTTGCTCAATTGATCTCAAGGTGTAATTGGAGCAGGTTCCGTACCCGACACATGTGAGGCAGCATCTTCTTTTGTTATGGCCACATAGTTGGTAGGAGCAATTGGTCTCGCACCGCTGTCCCTCTTGCCTGACTTAGATCCGTTTTGGTTCAGTGACAATCGTCTGTTAGGAGCTCCATTTGCTGCAGCCCCGTTTACGCGTGGCCCCAACACCTTCTTTGTACTACTAGCAGGTCGAGCTGGGCTTGGTTTTGAGCCGAACATAGCTTCTTGCTCTGTGTTTAGCTGTTCATGGAATTTCTTCTGGTCCTGTAATATTCCAAAACCAAAGAGGTTTCAACACGTTCTAGATATAGTTGGTTAGTGATACAAGTAGGTGGCAAAATGGGTGGGTCATGATACATACCAAGACGAGTAACTTCTGGTATGACAAAACTAGTCTGGTTGACCCAACTTTTTCACAAAGATCTAGTGTCATATAGGATTACAACCATTATTTTATATCAGTTTTTTCAATTAAACACGCTTTATAAAAATTTGGCATTAAAATTACACTTTAGGCGACTTGAAACATGTTTGACCCATTTGACATGTATCCTTTTAAGCTTCTATATTAAAACCTGTTTGACCCATTAGAGATAACACATGACCATAATAGACAGTGGACGATGTTCACAAAATTGTACTAACCCTCATTCTCCGTTTCTCTTCTTCTCTGTCATGTCTGAGCAAAGCATATTCGTCCAGCATGGCAAGGAGTGGAACACCATCATATGCAAAAGTAACTCCATGTTCCTCTTCCCATGTTCGAGTTTTTGCAACCAAGGAGTCAACAAGAGCTGCATAAACATTTTAGGATTGTATCATCGACAAAACATGTAATATTTTACAGAGAACAATCTCAATATGTCAACTTTCACAGATGATCCAATTGTAACCATATGCAAACCAAAAATATGGAAGTTATGTCAAATACCTGGAATTTTGTTGACTAAAATTCTGGCCTTCTCAGCTCTCTTGAGATTCAAGTGTGCACCTCTGCTTGCGTTATACCTGTTGTTATCCTGTTATCAAGTAGCAAAAACTAAGAACATATTTTACAACATACTACTATCAAAATAATCTATTGCGACAGTACTTAGGAGATAAGTTACAAAACCATCATGAAAAGTAGAGGTATCAATTTCAACCCATTTATTTAAAAATGGGTTAATTTGGGTTATAGTTTCTACCTAATGGGTCAAACAGGTAAACTTTTAAATCATAGTTGGAAGAAGAACAAGTTAAAGTAGACACAAAGTGACTCGTTATGTATTCAAAGGCTTATATTTGTTCAAATCTCCTTATTCGAAAAATTAAAGTAATATTGTGATTACTTATTTAATCATATTCAATACAATTTTCCATGTATAGAACTTAAGGAAAAAGAAACAAAAAACGGTAGCTGAGCAAACGTAAGCAACAGACCAATTTGACATGTATTCAAACTACCCTTTCTGACCCAAACCCTTTTTGACACTCTCATTTCACAACCTGTACTAAAATGTACAGTATTTAATATGCTATGTAACCAAGAACTCCGGATATCATATCGTAAAAAAATAGTGTGATCATTAGGGTTAAATTGCTAACTAAGAATTGTGAGAAAGAGAGATACCCTATTGTAATCATCAAGCCAACTTTCTTCTTCACATGCTGACATCCACTTCTCAACCTTATCCAGTATATCTTTCCTGCTAATCGCCTCTTCTTTTGCTTTTATGATCTGATTATCCATGTCCGCAAGCAACTCAGATGGTTCGACACTCCCAGAATCAATGAGACCCAAAATTTTCTCCCTAGCCGCCTGTGTGTCAATCTCAATGTGTGCCCGTGCAAAAATCTCTTCAAGCTCACCTTGTCTCTTAAAGGCAATCTCCTTCATTCTGCTAGCTTTAAGCTTATCTAGCCTTTCAACTTCCACCTTAGCCTAAAGATAAAAAAGGTAACGTTTCAAGAAATAGTAACCATGTTCTGTAACTAGGCGAAACCCTATTTCTGCAATAAAAATAGGCATCAACAGTATTTCCATGATTGAGTGTCATATTTTTATTACATCCAATAATATATCGTTTGGGTCCTATCAAATTCCTTGTTGTGTTCTTAAGAACAACTGAACTAAAATTTATGGGGTATAAAAATATGTATACCTGTTCAATTAAATCTAGAGCAAGAGCCCCAGGGACAGTTACTTCATCCACTGAAGCGGATACATTACAGGTAACATGACCAAACAAGCTACGCTCTTCTTCAGACGTATCCATCAAATTCCAAAGATCAATTAGCTGACTTGCCAGCTCTTGAAGCTGCAGAAACGAAAGTGAAACATGCTCAGCATACATGATTAAGATGCTACAACAGACCTTCATGTACCTTAAATTAAAAACTACTATAGATACTAGTTTCGGGTAAACTAGATGGAAGATAAAATTTCACTAAACTGCTAGCTACGAATTATCTAAAATGTCCATTGAAGTCAAAATTTCTGTCTTCTACAAAGCAGATGCATTCTCGTGTTTGCAGAAATATTCAGGATACAATGTGAACTAAATTCTAATGAGTTTTACTCAAAAACCAAGAGGTGCAAAATGATATACCTTCTTCAAACGTTGTTTCTTATCTTCTTTCAAAGCTAAGACGGTGTTAGCAAGCCTAGCTAGTGTGTCATTGCTAATGCTTTTAGACTGAACACCAGTTGCATCGTTCAAACTTGGATGAACCTCTGTAACAGTAGTGTAAAAGTCGAGCCCAAGAACAGCACAAAGATCATGTACAGTGCTCACAAACTCCAGGACCTTGTGCAATCTATCACTCTGTCAAAACAAAAAGTATATCCACGTTAGTGATCTCACATACGTTCTCTGTAACTAACGTATGGCTAAGGAACTGAGGTAAACTTGTACCTTCTCTTTTTGGAGTTCTTGCAGCTGGTCATGAAATTCAGCTAACTTCTTTAAAGATAGGTCAGACTCGTCAACTGTTGGGCTTCCTGCATGCTGATTACCCCCTGCAATCTCCGTGCATATTTTTTGTATTTGTGTTTGTACATCCAAGAACTCCTTTCTCCTCTCTTCCTTCTGCTTCAACAATTGCTCCAACGCTGGAGCAATAGCAGCAAGCTGTTGATTGATGGTTCCTGATGTCTTCTCAGGCTACATATCAAACCACAAGAGACAAGGTTAGGCATCCTGAGTCATAAGTACCAACAGTCCATTTCCAAATTTAAAGAAGCAATTTAAAAAACTTAAAGTCACAAGTGAATTACGTACGATTCCGACAAAAGATTTCTCTCCAAGAGATGCAAGAAGAGTTGAGAGTTCAAGTCTAGAATCGGCCAATGCCTGAAGAAGGCGTGCTCTTGCCTTTGCAGCTTGGTCAACTTTCCTCTTGTATACATCTAAGCAATCCTGCTCTATCTGAAGAAGCATCTTATCCCTCTCCTCATCGGTTTCACCTACCTCGTCCCAAATTTTCTGCATAAATATGAAATAGTTACTCAATGGTAAGTTTGGATCCCAGAAAATGTTTGACTTCTAAAAACATTATCAACCACTTCAATAGTTAATTCTAAGTTTCTAACCAAGATTCTCTGAGTGAAAGCGAAAGAGAAAGAATCTCAAACTATAAAATAAGTATAAAACTATCATGTAAAATCATAGCTCACCTGCAACTGACGAAGTAACGAGCCACAGGTTGTTTCTCCATTAACAGGATTTTGGACATCCACCTCTGCCATTTGGTATCACCCCAACCTGTTATGAATCGGCAGTTAGCAATCAAAACTTATAAAGAATATGATAAACAGTAATGTAACCTATTGACTGTAATTGACCAAACATACGGTTGGAACAGCTAACTTGGTCATCAATTGCAAAAAATTATAATCAGACAAACAATAATGTTTACTTAGACAGATTCCCACAAGAATATTTGACACTTATTAGACGTCTGCATAGCATCCATGCTATATTTCATATTCATCTAGTTTTATACCAATATATAATACTCTATATTATTAAAGTGCTAACTATAATTGGCTGCTGAAAACATATACAATATTACTTTTTAAAATTGTTAGACATCAATATCAGGTTACATGAACCAATCTGAAGCGGACATAAAAAAGTGTCTAAACACTATATTTCCTCAACCTACCTCCACTACACAAAATTTGAAAGGTCTTCCATTAATCAAGATCTCTAATCGCGAAAAAAGGCATACTCTCACTAAATGAATCACCTTCCTTAATTCTAGATAATACACAAACGTACACAAATCTATGACAAAAACACGCTAAAATTTCAAACTACTGATCAAAAACTTCAAAAAGTCAAAAATCTCAAACAGCAATAGCTTCAAGTCAACGCAAAAACAAAGAGTGCACACAGTTTATCAAAAGTGTACATTTAAAACAGGCAGATTTGTAATAATGATGAAATAGATAACAATTTCCACATAAACAAATATCATTTAATAAACCAATCATGAAGCGCACAATTTTACTTTCTTCTATTTGTACACTCTATTTCCACTACTCAGAATATAGTAAGTCTTTCGATAATCAACAACTCAATTTATAAAAAATACACATATAGCCCCTGCTAAACCTATTCACCTACATAAACCATAGATAATGCATAAATGTGCCCGAGTTATGGCTAGCATTTACTAATTATGGCTAATACACAATTTTTATGACTAACGTACATTTTCACAACTCAGCTACTTACGAACTTCACAATCTTAGATCTCTAACAAATACGTAACTGATATCAATACAACACAAATAGCACACTCAATTCATGACAAAAAAAGCACATTCATAATAAACACATCATACCTTAAAAAAAATCTTATGAACTTCAAAGCCACAAATCTATAACAAACAACCAATAGCACACTCTTAAGTATATCAAATTTACAAAACTTAATTTTTGAAATTATAATTGATACTTCTAAAAAAAACACTCATACACTCGAATGTATAATAATTGCATGAAAAACAGATGCTCATAATACACACACCTAACTTTCAAAATTCAACTACTTGCAAACTCCATAACTAACAACAATTCTGTAAATTTTCTCCATACAACTACAGGCATAAAACAAGCATATATAACAACTACATTCATATTTATAGTAGCAAAACAGAAACATATTCTTACAATAATTCTATAGTAAATCAAATTTTGTGTTAAACAGATCTCGAACTAAAACCTAACTCTGTGATTCATCTCTATACAGAAACAAACACTACAATAAATGCATTACAATTGTACAATAAACAACTACATTTGTAATAGTAATAATGAGATAGTACAGTAAATTAGACATTGATGAAGCTTTTGTGTTTACTATAGCTAATAGTACACTAAATGCGCCAAAATTGGAAAATGAAACAATAACTCTGGCATTCATCGCAATACAACAACAAAGAGTACAAGTACACTAAATGCATCAAAATTACACAACTATCAACTACATTCATAACAATAACGTACTCCGTAACAAATAGTTTACATTTTTTTCCCCTTATAAAACGCAAACTCAGACACACAACTTTAATATACATTCTCACATAGCACAACAATCTCATCCATGCCATCGGACCAAAGGCCCACAACAACAGTACCCAATCCCGCCGCAAGGGGATCACTAAAGTTAGATTTTTAATAAAATTTTGTGTTTACGATAACAAAAGGTACACTCAAAGCATCAAAATTATGCTTAAAAAAAGCACATTTGAATTAATAACGAAATAAGCAACAAATTGATAACGAAGAGATTATGCTTATTTAAAAAAAAATAATAAGCTACTTAAAATATAAGCTTTATTTGGCATACAAAACTTATAAAAGATTCTAGAAAAATAATATTTCATAATCATCTCCGGTTCCAGCAACAGTTACTTTCGCCAAACATACCCTAAATAAAGTTGAAATGAAGCTTTTGTGTGTGTAATAAAAAACTAAATTCCATAAATCATCTAAACAACAACAACGAATAGAATTACACCCGCCAATGGCGCGTAGCTCAGTTGGTAATCTTTGCACACCTAACAAGGAATAGTAGTACAAGTAGACTAAATGCATCATCATGTTTACACAGTAATAAACAGCTACATTTGTTATTATAACGAAATAAATATTTAATTCTTACACAGTTTTTTAGCCTTTGATAATAATAATTTGGTTGTTAAAAAAAAGTAGAAAATACTAAATGCATCTAACTAAATTGCGCAATAGTAATAAAAAACTACAGTACATTTATAAATAATAAATTCTTACAGTGAATAATGTAGAGTTTGTTTTGATGAAGCTTTTTTTGTTGTTGATAATTTTGTTTGTTGGAAATGATGAAGAAAGAAAGAAGAAGAAGATATAGAGACAAAAAAAGTGAATTAAAAAAAGTGGAGTGAAGAGTGAGAATTAATTATTGTTTTTTAATTAATTTTTTTTTTAGAGGAATGACATACACAATTTTTAGAGCATGTGGTAAGGTAACGACAGGTTAAGTCTTAACGCACTGTCATGTCAGCGTTACATTAGTTTTTCCTTTTTAACTTTAACTCTTGACTTTCCACCTCTGTAACATAACTCACCTATAACTCACCTTAACTCACCTCCACCCCAATTTACAAATTAACCCCTTAATTATTTCATTCATTCAATAACCCAAATATTTCATTAATAACCTTAAAAAAAAAAAAAAAAAAAAAAAAAAAAAAAAAAAAAAAAAAAAAAAAACTGCTGCTATAACAACAGGGACTAAACTGTCAACATCATAATACCACGGGGACTAAACTGCAAATGTGGAACATATATCATCTTCTTCTCATCTTTTGTACACACACTAAACACACACACACACAAAAACACACGCACAAAAAACACACACAAACACAAACACATCACAAGCATAAACACACAAAGAATCAAGGGGCAAAAACGATTTTTTTTTTTTTTTTTTTTTCATGTTAACGCACGTTAAGGGCTTGCACGAGCACGTTAACGCACCCCTTGCCTTTGGGGGCTGGTAAGGTAACGCACCACGTTAAGGTGGTGCGTTAAGAGTTAACGCAGGTGGCTGCGTTACCTTACCGAGTGGTCTTAGAAGGGCTATGTTATTAACACCGCCTATGATTTGACACTAGAGGGTTTTAATTAAAATGTACAAATCACGACACCGTATAAACTCGTAATGCAAAGGGCCTTACGAAACCCTCTATGAAAGGGCCCGTATAAACTTCACCTTTTTACAAACAAAAATCCATTAGTGCTTTTTTACTTTCCATATCAAGTGATACGTGTATATGGATATTCAAAAATGCTAAAGCCTCCTACTAAACATTTATACAAAACTGTCTACGGATCTTGGCAAGTGGCAGAACTGACGGTTTGGATGCATAGAGAATAAGTGGAAAAAAACTATTTAATATTGTTGTGTGTATATTAAGATTTAGTAGGAGGTTGTAGCAAAGTTCTCGAATATTTTTTTTATAAAAAATATATATATGTTTTTAAATATTATAAAAAATATGTGAGTGTAACATTTCTTTTATTATTTTTGTTATTTTTTTTTACCGTGTTTTGTGGGTTTATTTACGAAAAAAGCCATTAGGATTGGTTTGATTTCACATTTTGATTTTTGACCTGTTGGAAATGTGAGTCTTTTGGAATTTTAATGTCTAGTTTGACTGTGGACCGTGATAGACGGTCGGGACTTTGACAAGACAGACTAGAGGTAAAGTAAAGGTGCTTTTGGTTTGTTGCAAGGGTTGGAGTTAGATTCGGTATAAATTTAAAAGATAAGTATGAGAGAAAATTTATGTTTATTTTATAAAATTGTTAGTTTTATAAGTAAAAATTATTAATCAAGGATAAAAATATGTTTATATGTATGAAAGAGAAAGAAATAAATATCAAGTAATAAAAAAATAGATGCACTATGAAGACCTCCGGGCTTATTTCTGATGTACATTTTACATTTTTTATCCCTAGCACAATCTTGTTTACTGTATAACACAGTTTTTTTTTCTTTTTTTTTTTTTTCAATTTTGTTCTGCATTTTCTGTCAGTTTAATACTTTTGACTTATTAAACTTTATATTTTCTGTTCCATACTTTTGATTTTATAGTTTTTTAATATAAATAAAATTATAAAAATAAAAATAAAAAGCCAAAAAAATCATGAGAGTATCACTTGTAAAACAGAGTGTCAAAATAACCTAATCCTAAAAAGAATGTATGTACGAGAATGTAATAAACATAACGCACTATGTTTCTCATATTTTGATTTTGACGTACCTTTTACACTATTTGAGTTTCAAACCTCTCTACAAACTACAAAAGTTAAAACCTAATCCAAAGCCTGCATAACAAACGGCTCCTAAGTTAGCACATGAAAGTTTGTACTTTGGGTTTTTGGCATGGTTATTGCAATCCCATTATTAAGTCATAAATGAGCAAGGATTACCATATTACTCAGTGTAAAGTGTTAATAATAAATAGTGTTATATTGTTTATTAAGTGAGGAGAATACTATAAAAGTGTTGAGGTATAGTGCGTCATAGGCGGCCCGTTATAACAATATGGTACTACAATTGGCATGTTTTTAGGGTTTCTACCATATGAGTAACGATTGTTATTAATGAAATTTGCTATTTAGTTTAGAAATATGCTCTTTGTTCCAGATTCTATTTAAGGTATTATTTAGAAATATGCTCTTTGTTCCAGATTCTAGAGTATAATATTGCTAAGTTGTTATTGGACATCATCTCGATATGTATAATTTAATTGCTCAATAGATACATTTATAAAAGATATCATTGGCGCTGTATGAATAGAATATTTCATCCTCTTGTTGATTTGAGGTGAAGAGGGAAAAAATGAAAATAATAATATTTTGTAACAGCCATGAGTCGCCACCGCTGCTGGTGACTTGCCGGAAAAATAGCCACCGCTGTTGCTGCTGCCATTAACTACCGCTGTCTCGCCTAAGTGTTGCCGTTGCTTTATTATCAAAGTTGTTATTTGTTATAAATTTATTTTGTAATTTGTTATAATGTTTATTGTTTTAATTTTATTAGAAAGTCTATTATGTAAATTTTTTTTATAAAGTTTAATTTGTAAATTTTATTATAAGTTTATAATATAAATTTTGTTATTAAGTTTATTATGTAGATTGTTATAAGTTATACGATGTTAACGAAAACGAGATATAAAATTTATGGTGTGAATTTTGTTTTCAAAACCGCATTTGAGATATATATTGCAAAACTAACTCTAAACTCAATCATGTGACTTATGGCTTAGAATTCATTCTTATTTTCATCTTCCGACCCATCCATAGAGCTTTTAATGCCTTAAATTCCTTCTTTATTCTCACGCTTACTTTTCGACTTCCTTTCAATAGTTTACATTTATTTAAGGCATACAAATACAAAATGATAAATGAGTATAATAATAATATAAGCCTTTAGGCCTTCCATCAATTTAATGTGATATCTCTAATAACTTTCTACCCCATGTTCATTAGAGTATCTATAAACAACCCACTTGCTCTAATTAACTTACCACAAATTTCTAACAATATTGAAAATCTACATGGCTGAAAATACACACATGGTGTCAAAGCAACCTGAATATCAACGATCTATATTTTTCGTTGATGCCTCGAATCTTTTTATTTACTTTGACACTTCTCACATATTAAGTTATACTACAATTATAATTTTAACTTTAAGACATTGTAATACATTTGAAAATTCAATATATCGATATTCTTGAATAGTAAAATGGAATATTAATTGGGCTATCAACCAATAAACTTGGCTTCGCAAATGTGAAGATTAAAATTTAAACTTCTCTTTGATGGATTGGAAACATGTGTCATCTCTTTGTGGGCTATCAACCAATAAACTTGGCTTCGCAAATGTGAAGTTTGAAAGGCACATCAACAAAATATACTGAAACGATATCATGCCGATTAGATGTATTGGAAACCTGTGTCGTCTCTTTGATTTGTGAAACAATATTTTTGAAAATGTTGATGTTATATTTGCATTCACTTTAAATATAATGACATCTCCTTTCATTCTCTTCTTGCATTTTGTATATTTGCTTGGGAGCGAATGGGCTTTTGACTTTTGTTTAACGATAATGAATTAATTAATGAGTATATCTTATATCTTAAAAGAATTTAGATTTCTTTTTCCCTTTACGAAAAGGTATACACATAATATATTATTGCAAATATAAACAAAATATGTGTGGCATGAGAAAGAGAAAGTTTGAAAGCCTCGGAAACAATGAAAATGCATTGGGCGCATTATTATTGTAACCTCTCATCAGGCGAGCGATATTATCTAAAGATGTTATTAAACATTGTTAAGGGGCTAGATCATTCCACGAAATAAAGACACATGATGGAAGAATATGTGAAACAAAGCCCGTGCATCGCACGGGCCATGCTGTCTCACATAATAAACCAATATACCAAAATAAGATTTCTACATTTTTACAACATATAATGTGCTTTAAATATATCAAATTTTTAACTTTTGGCTACAACATTTTTTTTTCATCTTTTCTGCAAGGTGTCTACATGGAACGGTCCGGCTTAAAAATATAACCACGATGGTGCGTAAGTTTGAAGCCGAGATCCATTAGGAAAACAAATTAACCGTGTCTTTGATGCTTTATGTTCGCGTAACGATGATGAAACTCAGTCGTGTGTTTAATACCTTTTATGTGAAACAATCCTATTTATTAAACGTTTCTTAAAAAAAAATTTGTTTATTTTATACTTTATGTTTCGCATAACGATTATGAAGCTCAGCCGTGTGTTTGATACCTTTTCTATTTATAAAAGCTTTCTTTCAAACTTTGTTAATTTAGTCGAGAACCCCCAATCAAAACTAAGTATATAATAACAAAATACGCATAACCCTTGCAAAACTGATGATACTTTATGGTGAACAAAGCCCGTGCGAGTCTCGAAATGGTTAATTAGGTGTATTCACATGGATGATTATTAAAGATGCTTTTTGATTCGAGAGTTGTTCCGAGTGAATTTGAAGGGCAAGGTATGGTAAAAAGGCATAGGCTTATATATTATTTGTTGAATGATGAGTTACAAAGTGGTTTACATGCTTTTTGAGGCCTAAAATCAGATAATAAAATTCCTCATTTTAAAACTAAATACTAAATAGAGTCATTATTTCGCAATTGGCAATGACGTTGGACCATAAAAGTACGGGTTTAGCATAGGTAAAATTATAGATAGGGGTAAAATAAAAGAGAGGTAATAACGCAAAGCTGATGATTTTTTACGGTGAACAAAGACCGTGCATCGCAATTCGAAATCCTTTAGTACAAAAAAAATGTTGATCCCAGTTGAGCAATTGGTATAGAATTACTATCTTAGATAAACCAAGATAATAATGTATAGAAGCTGACTTGTATGTAACCTTAATTACTATGCGGAATATAATAATTAACTTAAGAAGAACACAAACACAAGTGATTCACACCTTAAACACTTCAATATAATTAATACGAGCACTCTGAATAGTGCTAGGGTTTTACAACCTTGAAGTGTATGAATACTAGAATAATACGTACTCTAGTCTAACCCTAGGATCACCTTTTATACACCAAGGAACCCTACGGGCTTACATCAACTTTCTACACAAGACAAAGATATTCTAATACAATAGAATATTACAAAACATCTTTACCATAAATATAAAGACGTGTATACAAACTTATCATCAAGCAGCAGAGATAGTACAGCAGTATCCTTCCAGCAGTAGAGTTACAGCAGTAGAGTCTTCTAGCAGTAGAGTAGTCTGCCAGCAGTAGAGATACCTCAGAAGTAGAGTTAGCTTTAAACCCAACAATCCTCCCCTAAACTTGATATTTTCCCTGAAAATATGCAAGTTTCTTGCAAGCTCAAATACACACCAAGAGGATGCTTTCAAACACTCTATCTTCTCTCTGTTTCTTTAACACTTTGCTGCTCAATTCTTTCAATCAGACTTTGAAGATCAGGAGTCACTTCTGAACATCTAATCTTAGCTTCAAGCATGGCTTCAAGAACTCCAGACTTCAAAGGATAATCTTTCTCCACAAACATAAAGACATCAGCTCCATCTTGAGTAGACACATGATGTACATTACATGAGTTGTAATGTTTCCATATTAAGTTCTTGCTGTCTGCAACAAGCCTCCAATGTCTGTCACTAGGATTTGGATTGTACATTCTCTGAAAACATACCCATAATTCCATTGCCTTCACATTCAAAGGATCTTCATGAAGATTCTTTGACTTAATCAAACTCCATAAGGTATGTATATCAGATCTATCACAAGACCTCACAAGATCTTCAAAATCTCTGTACACTTCCACTTCACCTCCAACTCTGATTATCTTCCAAGCTTTAAGAAACTCATCTTCAGTTACATCCCAATCTACAATTGGTTTTCTAGCTTGGGCTGGCTCAATAAACACATCATTTAATTCTATCAAAAATCTGTCATCAGCAACCTTTTGATGTTGTTCATCAACCTGTTCAGTCAAACCAGCAGAGGTAGATCCATCCATCTTTGCCTTCTTAACTCTTTCTCTACAGGCAGCCATGTGCTCATCATGCCTCTTTATCCAATTTTCTTCTGCCTCAGAACCCATTGGGATAAACATCTTATTCATTCTATACCCAGAATAATAATGCAGCATAACTTCATCATGTCCCATTCCCTTGAACTGATGCATCTTCCATCCACACTGAGCAACCAAATATATCTTCATTTGTTTGACAACTTGTGCTTCAGAAGCCTTTCTTTTCCTCTTCTTTTGTTTACCTTGATAACTTGCCAACACATACTCATCAGCTTCAGCAATTATCTTCCCAATGAACTCATTCATCTGCTCAGTCTTTTGCTCTTCACTCAAAGTACCATCTGCAGTCAATTCAAGACCTTTCTTATACACCTCAGGATTCTTTCTCATCAAATACTCAACTTCTGCAGGTGTAGGTACATATCCAACTACATTACTTGTAGACTTTACTTCAACCTGTCCAGCTCTCCTAGACTTCAAAGCCTCAAGTACCTCATGTTCAGCCAACAATCTTTCCTGTTCATCTAAACCAAGCTCATTAGAATCACCCATAGCAAGCTCCAAAGCATAATTCCTATCAGCATCTTCCAGTTTATCTTTAGGCCAAAACTCTTTAGGAACTTTCTTGTACTCATTATCATCATCACTTGAATCAGATACATCTTCTTCAACAAGCTTTGCTTTACCTTTATCAGAACTAGAAACCACAGATTTTGCCTTTGGTGCTATTGGTGTAGGTTCTCTGATAGATACACCTTTTGTGGGTAACTTGGATACATGAACTGGTTGGGATAAAGATATAGGTTGAGATGGTGTAATGTTTATTGGCTCAATTTGAAGTGGTTGAGATGTTTGTTCAATTTGGAATTTCTCTTGAAGCATCAACAAGGTCTCAGCAACAGAGTTATCACCAGAGCCTGAACCAGCAGCAGAGATTTCAACAGCAGTAGACTCTTGAGCAGTAGAGTCCTTAACTTGTATTGCTTTATCTAGAACTGCTTCTTGATCATTCATATCAACTACCACATAACTATCCACATTATCACCACTATCATCTCCTTTTGCCTCCCCTGAAGCCAAACCAGTACCTTCTATAATCATCTCTGCTTCAACACTGGGCTCAAAAACAGTAGCAGTAGTCTCCTTCTCAGCAGTAGTGTCAGCAGCACTGTCTATTTCCATAGCAGCAGTGTTAACAGCAGCAGTGTCAAGAACTTGAGCAGCAGAGACTTGACCATCATTAACAACTTCCTCCCCTGAAACTGAGCTTTTCCTCCCCTGTTTGGAAGCATCCTCTTCCAAAGCAGCAGTGTTGGTTGAAGAAAGTTGTTTCTGCATATCATCCATTTGTTGCTTCATGGATTTGATCAATTCCCCTTGAGCAGCAGTGAGAGTCTCAAGAGCAGTAACCTTGGATTCCAAGTCATGACACTTGGTTTCCAAGTTGGTACAAGTTTTCCTCAATTCCTCAAGTTGTTTCATACTAGTCTCATCACTTCGACCTGTGTGACCTGGTCCGAGAGGTGAATCATTGACATTGACATTTTGTACAGTTGGATTAGCCATCAATTCATTTGTTTCAAGTCTGTCCTCCTCACTTCGGGATGTGTAACCTTCCCTGAGAGGTGAGTCATGGGACACAAACTCAGGACCAAACCCAGTTTGATAACCTGAGCCCCCTATGATTTCCATTTGGCTAGGGAATCCATCTCTAGTGTCTAACTCAGAAGAATCATCCACAGGAGATGTTGCCTTGGATTGGGTCTTAGT
>LBNU01014301.1:2658-16160 GCA_014162995.1 Artemisia annua | reverse complement strand
CCCCGGGAATTTCCAACAATGAGGCAACCTCTTGTTTTAGCACAGCAAGCTCTTCGTTTGCTGAAACAACAGCTTCAAGGACAGTTGTGTGATCATCACCGACGACTTCTTGCTCCACCAGAAGTACATCTATATTTTTAGGCACGGGAATTTTCCTCCAAGCAAGGAGCTTTAACAATGTCGACTTTCCCGTCCCATTGGGTCCCACCAAGCCGTACCTCCTTCCATGAGAAATCTTCACCGATGCATTCTTTAACAAATCCCTCCCACGTACTGAAACCGAGAAATTATCAACTGTAATTTCTTTCACATTTGCATCAGCATCATCTTGACCATCAAGAACTGAAGCCCGTCTACCAATCACAACACTAAACGCGTCAGGATCATCTTTCTG
This sequence comes from Artemisia annua, assembly GCA_014162995.1. Lineage (NCBI taxonomy): Eukaryota > Viridiplantae > Streptophyta > Magnoliopsida > Asterales > Asteraceae > Artemisia > Artemisia annua. The sequence continues at coordinate 15,766 of LBNU01014301.1, read as the reverse complement.
CGACTCTTGTTTAGCCCGCTCTACTGCTTGAGCAACATGCCTATCCTTCTTTTCTCGTTTCTTAATCTTTTTATCAGTCATAGATGACATCTCAAGATTCTTATGACTAGCCCTCTCTTTCCTTTTAATTCCTCCATCTCCTTCTTCAGATGATAAATAATCCGCATCATCATCATCATCATCATCTGAAGGAGGAAGATCCATGTCTGCATACGGCAACTGTACTTTAGGAGCTGCTTTTGGTTTTGGCTTACGAGCATCGGGTTTCTTGTCCATGCTGGCAAGTATTGCAGAGACAGATAGTTTCTCTTTCTTTCCGTCTTTATTACTCTTTCCACCACCCTCGCCGGCTTTACTCTTTCCCATTAGATTGTAATTAACCATCACAAACCTATATATTCCATGCATAAAATGTAAAATTAGACACCTTATTCAAATTCAATAACAAATAAGCCAACAACCCCTTAACTTATCATTCTATGCAAATTAGTCCGTGATCCAAAGTTTCATTACATTCCATTAAAAAATAACTAGCAAATTCATTTAAAACTTTTATTATATCATTTATAAAGGATTAGCATAAACGAACCTTTAGGGGGGTGTTTGTTTAAGCTTAGTTTTGGGCTTATGGGCTTATCTTATTTCGGGTAAAATTTCATAACTCCCATTTTTCGGCTTATTTTGAAACTTATCATCTTATCTAAGCTTGTTGTACCATAATAAGCTTATATAAGGCCATAAATTTCAAAACTAAGAACAAAAAGAATGAGGCTCATGAAACGAGATAAGCTCGTAAGCCCAAAAATACACCCCCTTAGTTTATAAGCAAATTATTAATTCGTTCGGGCGAACGTACCACTAGGCCACCTTGGAGATGGTTTATGCAAAGTTATATAATAATAACTAAAAGTCGATTGTTAAAACTAAATGGCCTAGTGGTCTTTGGTTTCCTCACAAGATGTCAAGGTTTCAAACCTCGCTAAATGTGTACAATTGGGGTGGCAGGGAAAGGGTCTGTAACAGTCCCGGGATTAACCCGGCGAGGTCACGTGCATATGAGTCAAAAAGAATCACCCTCCTCGGGTAACATGAACATGAAAACCGTTTAGAACATTAAAACTGCTTACTAACAATCATTATCTATACTACTATATAATGCATTTGGGACTATTCTATAATTAGAAAGGCTTAAAATTCAGACTTTTTTCTTGCTTATTATGGAAAGATTTCAAAATTAATTAGTTAGGAAGCAAGTTTGTTAGGAAGCGGTTGGTTGTTCAAACTAAAATTATTGGGCTTAACCATCTCTAATATTTCTACTTATAAAGCATGAAGACAACTAAACGTGTAACCAAATAATGCAAAATATAAACACACGGTACCCGCCGCCGCATTGCGCGGGTACCGTTCTAGTAATTAATATTTGTATGAGAATAAAGCAATGTGATAAACTTGGCAGAAAAATTTACGACGATAAAGAAAAGTAAAAAATAATACCTTAGAATTGATTGGTCTTTGTCGACAAATTTTAAAGGATCCAACAAATGTGGGTTTTGTTTTTTTTTAAACGAAAGACGGTGTTTGGTTGGAGTTTTATACAAAGGGAAAAAGTAATGTGAATAAATAGTCCGTGTGGTTTTTAGATGAATTAAAAATATAGGTACATCTGTAAATTCCTACGCGTCTTTGTGCCATTGGTGGTATTGAAATGTGAGTAATAAATTGGCTTACTTAAATCACCGCTCGATTCAACTATATAAATGGAGCTCTAGCCTGAAAGATTCATATATAAGTTTTATCTCAGTTTGCTTTGAGATTCTGATTCTGATCAATCAAAAAAAGGCAAGAGAGTTCTGCACTAAGTAAGTAACATTGCTTCACTGGTTTTACTTGTTATCTTGGATAGATCGAAAGGACACCAAACAATTTACCTTTTTGATTCTTTTGCGTTCAGATGTGCATTATTGTTCATATTATGCGTCGGTTATTGTTCCTAATCTGCCAAAACAATTAGATCGAAGATCTTATCAGGGAATTTTGTTGTTACAGAAATGCTACTTCATATAGTTATATATCCCTTTTCCTTGGGTAAGGATCCAGTGAGAAGAAAGCTTAAAATGAGAAGAATGAGAAATAACTATAACCACATATTTGAGATGCATCGATTTGAATAAGATGCATCTCTATGCATTTAGATGCATCCCACTTAGTTCGAAAGTGATTTTGAAGTGAAAACGATGCATAGTAGTACTAACAACAAATTTGGCCCGCAGAGGACGAAAAATACATAGGATTCGTCTAATTTGATGAAATGCATCCAATATATGTATATGCATCTAATTTTTAGCTAGAAAATATGTTATGATGCATCTAAAAGATTAGAGATGCATCAAATTCAAGTCAACGCATCTCTAATGTGTATTTATAGGTATTTCTCATCCTTCTCATTTTAAGTTTTCTTCTCATTTGATCCTAAGTCCCTTTTCCTTAACTGATTTTGTTCTTAAATGGAATTTTAAGTATAATTCTTACGCTAGGACACGTTTTTCATAATTTTATTTTTAATTAAGAAAATTGTTCTAGGTGGTGATGTTTTGACTATTTTTTTATGTGATTGCCAATCGAACAGCAAGACAATGGCGGAGCTGACTAGCTTGCCGCCTGAAATCTTGAGCATCATCCTAGTCATGGTAGCTATTTCGAGTGAAGGAGCTAAAGACATTGTGAAGATATCTGCAACGTAAATATTTCACTACTTCATACTTATCTTTCTATTCATAATGCTTATATGGCTGCTTTAATCTGTAATTTCATTTAAAACTTTGTGCAGGTGCAAGGAATTTTACAAGCTAGCTAAACAATCATGTGTTTTGAAGGTTGTGAAGTTTCAAAGTTTCACATTTACCCCTAATTACAGAAGGCATCGTAATCCAAGAGGCCTCCTTTTACAATGTGCGCGATATGGAAATCTGGATGCCTTATGCATTATAGGAAAGGTAACTGTTTTCTATCAAGCATTTTGATGTACCGACAATTTTTAAGCTCACCTTGTGGAAAATTGGGCGGGTCGTGTCAGTAGGCTAATGGGTTCATGTAGAATTGGGTAAATTTAGGATTGGTTTATGCAGGTCAACTTACGCTTGATTAAGTGACTGATGATTATTTAATTGTGTGGGTTGGTGCATGTTTAACAGGCTCTTGTGAAAAGAGACTCACGGTTTTGGGATATGGTTTTGTTTTGTGAAGATCCTGTCTGTGAAATAAATGGGTCACTTATTAATCCCCTAGAATATGCAAGACTTGTAGTGAAGATATTCATCCGTTATGGTAGGTGTGAAGACATTTCAAAGATATTATGGCCTTTGCGCGATTACATGATGGCAGCTAATGCTGAATTAGCGGAGTATCGTGCACTTGGTACATGTCGTGCTCTCAGCAAAATGTGCTCTTATGAGCAGAGAAGATTTGGAATAATTGCCTTCTTTACTAAGTTAGCTAAGAAATTAAACCGTGCCCCGCTGAACGATTACTTAGCTGAGGTGATGCCACCTCACAATGCAGCTCATCGTATCGAAGTCATTAAGATATTTGATAAACTGTTCCCTGCGACTAGTGACTGAGACGTGATAGTTGCTTGTTAGTGTACGTCCTTTTGGACATGCAAAAGTAATAAAAGTAATGTTGGTAAAATATCTATTGTTTTAAAAGTTTTACTAGCTTATGAGTACACTCGTGATCACAATTTGATCTTACCATCATCATACAACGAAAAAACTATATATGATGTCAACTAGTATTTTGGTTAATGGTTATGCACATCTTAAAGCAATTTGGGTATCAAAAACGAATACTTTAACATATACATAAACATTTTATATTAAACAGGGCTTAACTTGTGTTATTGTACCGGACACTGAAAATCATGGGACGGCTCTGCTCTTGTCAATTTGTAGGTACGTGTTTGATCTCACTTACATTATTAGTCTTACAGAATTAAAGCTATCTAAAAAAAAAAAAAATAGTATGTGCTCGTATATGTCATATATATACCATATGTGTAATCGAAACATGCTAAATGACAAAAACAGTTCTTTCACTCCGTGATTGTTTTTTAGTAATCATTAATTACGGCCCGATTATCTCACCGGGAAACTTAAACATGTAAATCCCTAATTCTTAAGAGCTAGACGTGTACAACTTCAAGTTTGTTTCCAAAAAGCAAGATTCGAATTTAAAATATTTCATACTCCTTTTGTTTCAAAATAATTGTCCCACATATTTTAAGAAAAACATTATTCTTTAATCTCTGTTACTTTTTACAGAATAACAGTTTTACTCTTAACTAATTAATTAAGATTTCTTAATTTGTAATAATAATTTCAACAAAAGATAATATAGTAAACTCTATCAAACTTACTTATTTATTTTTAGTTGTGGGCAGTTAAATTGGAAAATAGTAAAAGAAAAACGTGAACTATTAATTTTTGTGTAATAGTCAATCTTTTTGTCATTTTGCCAGCCATCATAAATCATGTTTTCACTTGATTTGGTATAAAAGAAACCGAAAAATCTATATAGATGGTCAACAATTTGATGCAGATAAGTAGTAACTTTTTACATATAAGTGAAAACAACCACTTTTAGCAACACTCACATGCCAAAGTAGAAAAAGGTTAAAGTAAAAATTTTGAAGTAGGAAATAATTATAACACAAAATAACAAAGATGTGGAGTTTTTAATCTTCCATGTTTCTTAAAGATTTGTCCTTTATTGGACAAAAACAAACGTGGTCATCAAAACAAAAGTTTTACTTAAGGTCAATTACCTTTTTAAGTTTTTCATGCAATTAGTCTATAGTCTTTGTTTCATTCAACATAAACAACCACGAGTGATCCCAACGTGGTACAGTACTTATATAATCTCATTAAATAATTGCATTATGTTATGAATATATTTATTCATATTGATTGTCCATTAATCTTATATTCATGACCTTTATGATTATATTGTAACACCCAAAGATGTACTTAATTTCAATCATATTAAGGACCCTATAAATAGGGGTACCTTATGCAATGCAATGACACACCAACAAGTTCTATCTCTTCATCTCATTCTCTCATATGTTTCTTTGATTATTGTTCTTATTGTGCTAGTAGGTCCGTTGTTTCACAACACGTTATCAGCACGATCTATATGTGATTTGTGTTTAAAATTGAGATCCGTATGGACCATGAATATAGAAGACGATTCAAGCCTTATTAAAGTTCATGGAGGACCTAGCTATACGTTATAGATCCTGATCGTCCAACAAACCATTGCTAAGATAAGTATTCTCTATTTTTTCCATTGCTAAGATAAGTATTTTCTTTTTTTTTAATTAATAATTAGAATTATACTATGAATTTGTGATAGATTAATTACTTGGTATCGTTTCTTCACATTTTTTTTTTATGTTTCTATGTTATGTTTTATTTGTCTCTAATAGCAATATATACGCATATATTACAACAATCTTAAGACAGATTAATTGTTGCTATTTGAGAGCTGTTGATCTAAAACGTAATAGAAACACAGTTGATTTTGACACATGTTTTAAAAACATATGGATAATATTGTTATATAGGTAATGAATATCTTTGTTTTCCTAATGATAATAATGATTAACAAATTGCATACGAGTAATGGGATGTGAAAGTATTGGACTATTTGGCATATAAATGTTAGATTAATTCTTCAAAAGTATAGCAATCGTAAATGACTATATGTAGATTAATCTTTTGGTGGGATACTTTGATTTGAACCTTTCTCAATATTTAATTTGCATGATTGTTCGAACTGTTTTAATTCGAGCCAAGAATATGAAATATATTTCGTGAAAATCTGAAATGTTTTTATCATTTTAGAAGGAACCTCTATGTTGTATCATTTGGTTGCAAACTTGCAATGGTATCGTGAAATAAAGTATGCATATGGTAGTGACTATGTAGTTTCTACCTTAAAGAGTTTACAATGATTTTCAAATGATAAGTCTTTACATTAAAGGTGCTGGTCAAACTTATTTATTTGGTAATAAATAGATGTGGAACAAATATAACGTTTTCTTGCATAATTGATTTCTTTCATGGAATTTAATTTGTATTGATAATGAAGGTCACTAAATGACTTATGAGTTATTGGGTGATGAGCTATAAAACGTTTGTGGTGTTTAATAAGGTGCACAAATCTTTAAGGTCCGGTAGATGGAATAATATCAAGTTTGACTTAACCTTAATTTTCTTATATATTGCTTGGTTGCTCAATTAAGTTATGTTTATAGTTGACTTGTGCAAATGATATATAACATGAAACTGCCTTTGGTTTGCAAGGTTTTGTGATTATTATTCCACTATAATGTAAAACAACAAAACTATTCAAGAGGTTTTGAAGTTGCTAAGATGCATGGTATCGACTTTCCGATTGTAATGTTTTTTAGTGAAAAAAAAATTATATGTATTAATATATGTTGATGATTATCATCTCATATATTAAATGTCAATGATTGCTTGAATATCGGTTGTTCTTGCATAGTTAATTTCTTCTTAATGGAATTTAAAATGTAAAGATAGATTGCCAATAACTTAGTGTGAACTGTTTACAGATAAAGGTTATAACAATGAAAGAATCTTTATTTCTCACACACACAAATGTGTTATGACAATCACATATAATTTGGTTTTGACATTTTAATTTGCCATAGAAGAAATAAGATGCATCTTATTAGATAAACATCAAGTGGTTGTTTTCATGGTTTGGAAAACATTTCTTGCGATAAATAATAAAGTGTTGAAAGTGCGTTGGATGAAATATTGTTGTGGTACTGGTTTGTGTAACTAGTATTGATTTCATTATCGGATTTTCGGATATAAGTGTGTTGTTCACATAGTAAACGAATGAATTTTGATTCCAATTCCGTTATGCTGCACTCTGATTTTAAACTTGATTTTTGGAAAGTTTGAACGAAATAAGTGAACCGTTTGGTCAGAGAGTATTTTGGTACATCAATTCAGTTTGGACTGGGATGTTGTCACGACCGCAATGTCGTGGAAAAACGTGTTTTTCGCATGGTAACAAGTGAGTTTTGCACCATTTTTTTTTCTTTTTCAAAGAAACATCTTAAACTAGATTTAAAAAAAAAAAGTAAAAAAGTGAGCTTAAACGAATAAATCAGATGATCGCAGTTTGTATTATAGCACAACATTTTTTTCCGATCGACTTATATATGTATTTTTTTGTGCTGACTTTTGTATCGATTGGATGGTGTTTGGTACAACATTATTGTGAAGTTTGCAACATTTTTGTTACGATTGCTAAAGAATAATTGAGCTATTAAGTATAAGAAAAATATATTTTAGTTGACTCAAATTGTGCCATAAAGTATATCCTTATTTATCAGTGATTTTGTTTGCTTATAAGGCATTTGATTAATCGAGTAACGGAATGCATATGTTTTGCAAATTATGCAACTTCATTAATGGATATGTTTTATTATATGATAATGCTGTAAGTTAATGTGCAATTATTCTCTTAAACTCTCTTATAGTTAGCGAGAACAAAAATGTGTTTTATTGTGAATATAAAGAAATAATCAAAATAACATAACCTCATGTTATGTTAACGAAAAAGAAATATAATTAGAACCTCAAGTTTTATTATGATTCCCTCAAGAGAATCAAATAACATAATTTCATGTTATTTATATTGAACTATATGAAAGCCATAAAAGAGATTATAAGATTTTGATTGGAGAAATGTGATGTTGTATTAAAATCTCCATATTATTTGAGGTTTACATAGAAAGTGCAATTTAAGCACATGTGGTCATAAACTAGAAGTTTATGAGCCAGGATTATTTTATTGAGTGGCATGACCGGTTAGACCATCCTGGGTCAATAATGATGCGAAATATATAAAAGAACCATGGGTTCTTCAAGACTGATTTATTTGATCTTATTGTTCTCAATGGAAGTTAATGTTCATATATCACCACCATATTAAAGTGAGGACTTTGTCCTATAAAGTTTTGGAAATAATATAAAGGGGATGTATTCAGGCCTATACATCCGCATTGTGGATCATTTTGAGTTTTAAAATCGATGCATCGTCAAAATGATCATAAAAGACGCAACTAAAGGTTAGCGTGATTAATGGCACGTCTTATAAAATGTGAGCATGGTTTTCCAAATTGTATCTTTCGAAATGGTGGTGAATACTTTCAAGTATTGGGCGATTATTGGAATAAGTTTTAAACATAAAAGTAGCCCATGTTCCTACGCGAATTGTTTTTGTTGAAACGTTTATTAAACGTCTTCAGTTGATTGCAAAGCCAATAATTATGAGAACAAAACTATTAGTTTATGGGGCATGTTATAAAATATGAATTCGCATCTTGCCAACAATTTATAATGAATCCTCCCCATTAGAATGGTTTTGGTCACGAACCATATGTTTCCCATATAAGAATTTTGTAAATGTGCGGTATATGTTTCTAGTAAATCCACCACAACGCACAATAATAGGATGTTGAAATGGATAATTCATTCAGGGGGAGAGAATGAGCAGCAAGGAATATGGAATGAATTATGATATAAATGTTGATCCTCACAGTAATGAATATGAACTTTAAGTTAAAGGGACAATTTATATTCCAGATCTAGTAATTGCCAGCATATTTGTGACCTAAAGAAGTGACTAGATCATATAAATGCTGCTAATGCTCCAATTAAAATGTGTGTCCCAAAAGTATAACCAATGAATGGTAGTAAGTCTATGGCACGACTGCAGCGTGATAGACTAATCGATTCCAAAATAAAAGTCCTCGAATGATTAGATAAAATGGAGCAAGAAAATGAAGATGGTCAAATCGAGGTAATAAGACCCCATAATAGTCAAGAGACACTAGACATAAAGGTTATTGAAAAACCCCGGGTACATGAAAAACTATGAGATCTCAATAAATGATATATAGTGTCTAGTAAAGTGTGGAATCGAAAAATGAATCGACGTCGATAGTACTATGATAATGGGCATGGTAATGATTATGAAAATAAATAAGATAGTGCTAGAATCATGGTGAGGATCATGAAAACATACATGCAGGAAGTGCATATGTATAAATGAATGGCCAAAAGATGTAAAGACGCAAAGAACTAATGAAAGATTGAAGTCTCTTGTGATGAGACATGGTTACTGGGACTTGAAGTCCGTACATATGAATATGTAAACTTATTGGATATGCATAAGTTTTTATAAGAAAATTAAATTGAATTATGCATAAGGTACAAGTGATGGCACACGTATATTTTCTCAAAGACTTCTGAATGATCATGGAGATACATGTTTACATGTGGTGGATCCAATAATGTAGTTTAATATTGTATAAGTCTGGCAATATAAGATATAAGTATGCGTCTAATATAATAATACAAGAGCTCGTTTGATATTGAGATTTTAGGATATAAAATGCATGAAGCATGCTAGTGATTTTTAATGCTTAAAGCATATAAGAAAAGTTCTCGAGAACACTACTTGATTGTATTGAATTAATCATGTTTTTGGCATATATTTTATAATCTCATTCGTGTATAGCATTGTGCTAAATAAAGAGTTATGTTTGCCTATGAAACTTTATAAAGAGATCTTGATTTGAATATAGGTTAAGTTTCATACAGTTTGATTTTATGAATATAAAGGCAAGTGAATGTATAAAAAATTGAATTTGAAACAAAAGACACATTTTGTCTTGGCTTACGAATTGAACATCAGAAGGATGAAATATGTGTGCATCAACTAAAGAAAGATGCTAACTATCTTTATATGGATAAATGACAGTTATGTTTATGAGGTCATATGATGTTGAAAATACCCCCTTGACTTATAAAGATGATGATCACAATATTGACTTACATGTGCCATACTAAAATCTGTATATGTGAAGTACAATGTACTTAATGAGATGAATGGCATCTTAATCCTTAAATTGGATATTCAAACAATATGTAGAGAATATTTATACATGTAATTCTATCAAGACACGTGAAGGTGCATTTCATTGATTCAATGATTTTAAGTGATGTGATCATCAGGGGGAGAGAAGATACGCGTTGCACTCTTTTTCCCTTGACCATGGTTTTGTCCCAACAGGGTTTTCCGGCAAGGTTTTTAATGAGGCAACATCCCCAAGCGTACAAAGGAGTTATGTACTCTTTTTCCTTCACTAGAATTTTGTCCCACAGGGTTTTATCTAGTAAGGTTTTAACGAGGCATAATCCCCAAATGGAGTTTAACAAATATTTTGGTATTTTCAAGTGGATACGTATTCACGAGTGATGGTAGTGAAATTTCATGGCGTTCGGCAAAGCAAACAATCGCGGATAGTTCATCCAACCATTTAGAAATTCTGTGAAGGAGGCACCAACAGTTTTTCATGAAGATAATGTAGCATACATAGCTTAATTCAAGGAATGTTACATCAAAGGCGTCAAGACAAAACATATTTTGCCAAAGTTCTTTTCCAATCATGACTTACAAAATAATGGTGATATTATTGTTCAACAAGTTCATTCAAGTGACAATTTGGCGGATCTAACTACCAAGGCGCTTCTACCTCAACATTTAAGAAATTGGTATATGGCATCGGAATGCGACGTTTCAGCGAGCTCAAGTGAAGTGATTATGAGGGGGAATAATACGCACTGCACTCTTTTTCCCTTAGCTATGGTTTTTTCTCCCACTGGGTTTTTCCCTGGCAAGGTTTTTAATGAGGCAGTATCCAAAGCGTATTTTGAATAATGTACAATCAAGGGGGAATGTTATGAATATATTTATTCATATTGATTGTCCATTAATCTTATATTCATGACCTTTATGATTATATTGTAACACCCAAAGATGTACTTAATTTCAATCATATTAAGGACCCTATAAATAGGGGTACCTTATGCAATGCAATGACACACCAACAAGTTCTATCTCTTCATCTCATTCTCTCATATGTTTCTTTGATTATTGTTCTTATTGTGCTAGTAGGTCCGTTGTTTCACAACACATTAGCATTTTTTCGAGGTGACACGGTTACAACTAGGGCTGTCATTCGGGTTGACCCGGTCGGGTTCGGGTCAACTCGGGTCGGGTCAAGTCGGGTCAAGCCTCCAAAAAACATACCCGAACCCGACCCTATTTAGAACTCGGGTCAACTCGGGTCGGGTCAATTCGGGTTCGGGTCAACTCGGGTCGGGTCAATTCGGGTCGGGTCAACTCGGGTTTGGGGTCAACCCGAGTATTTTACATTGTAAAGTGTTAGTTTAGTCGGGTCAACTCGGGTTCGGGTCAAGGCTAAAAAAACATACCCGAACCCGACCTTGTTTAGAACTCGGGTCAATTCGGGTTGACCCGATTGACCCGAATATGATTTTTGACCCGAATTGACCCGACCCGAGTTGACCCGAACCCGGTCGGGTTCGGGTCGGGTCGGGTTCGGGTCGGGTTTTATGACACCCCTAGTTACAACCATAATATTTAGAAATATGTACTATGATTACTAAAGAAAATACAGTAATATTTATATAAGCAGCAACTGTCCTTGAAGCAACATATTTGCATTAATAATTTTGTATGTGAGAAGATAGAGATCAAATAAATTAGTTGAAGGTGATGAATTGATGATGGAGTGTGTGGCCTGTGGGAAATAGTAAGGTGACATATGTAAAGCTCATAAGGTTTGTCAAACGATTTATTATTTTGCAAAAAATAATAATAATAATAAAATAAAATAAAATAAAATAAAAAAATACGATTTTTTTTATTTATTTTTTTGGTTGATATTGGGTCTTTGACTAGAGTGGTGTTATTCACGTCGATAAAAACGACTAACGATAGAAATATAAGAATATAAGATAATAATCATAATGCTAACAAATTTTTGGTTGAGCATGCAACTCTTACATGAGGTCTATTTTTTAATTGATGTAACCTTTTTCTCAAAAAAGACCAAGTTAAACAATGTTAATTTATTTTTTTTACAGCTGTGAGATTTAAATGTGGGTTTCTTGTACAAAACCTCAAACACTCACCACTAGGCTATAGGTATTGATTTGCTTATAGGTATTGATTTGCTTTCTTATTGTGTTCGCAAAATTGGAGATGGCGCTTCCACAAGTTTCTGGGAGGACACTTGGTGCGGTGATCATGCTTTAAAATCCATGTTTCCTCGCATTTACATGCTTGACACGGATAGGCATTGTGTGGTCAAAGATCGGGTTCCTTTCCAAGACTTGTGTTCTAATCTCAGGAGATATCCGCGTGGTGGTATTGAATTTGTTCAACTCTGTGATTTACAAGCTAGGATTGAGCATGTTGTGCTTTCTAAGCAAGGTGACTCTTGGCGTTGGACATTAAACTCTGCTAGTTTTTCCGTTGCTTCTGTTCGGTATTTGATTGATTCCAAGCTCTTGGATACGGATGCTATTGCTACACGCTGGATTCGTTACATTCCGATTAAAGTCAATATTTTTATTTGGAGATTGATGCTTAACAAGCTTCCTTCTAGGGTGAACTTTGATAGAAGAGGCATTGATGTCGGTTCGATTCTATGTCCTATTTTTCAGGTGGATGTTGAAACAATCAACCATATATTCTTCTCTTGTGATATGGCATTGGTTTTGTAGGCTAAGTTGGCTAGCTGGTGGAGTCTTGACATCCCCATTTGTGCCAACTTCATGGAGTGGCTCGAATGGACTGGTTCTCTTCATTTACCGAAGAAGGTGAAGGATATTCTTGAAGGCGTTGGAGGGATCCTTATGTGGTCTATATGGAGTTTTAGAAATCGTTTGATCTTCTCTAATCCTCCTCCGATCAAGGCGGTGCTTTGAGATTCTATTGTTTCTCAATCGTACTTGTGGATTTCCTCTAGAAATCTGAAGTCCAATATTATTTGGGTAGATTGGTTAAGAAGTCCTATTGATCCTATAACTTCTATGTAATGGTTTCCTAGCTTTTGCTAGTTATTTTATATATTTCCGCCGTTAAAAAAAAAAAAAAAAAAAAAAAAAAAAAAAAAAAAAAAAAAAAA